>MU668209.1:0-32135 GCA_026770625.1 Nicotiana glauca
TCGTCTCTCTCAGACCCCTCAGAGGCGACCCCTCGAAACCCTAGCCGCCATCAAAATCCCTTCGTCGTAAACCCGACGGCGCCGGATTCGATGCCCGCCAAACTAACACCCCACGACCACCAAGCTACCCCCTCCACGAATCCAAACTCACTTTGTTTCGAATCATCCCCGAACCCTTCGAATCTTAGATCGAAGGCATCAGGCCTTAACCTTAGTTCACCCATCGCCCCCAAAATCTCACCACTATGCCCCCTGACCTCCCTCATTACCAAAACACCATTGGCCTGGTTAGAATCTTGCTAGAACCATTCGAACCCAAAACCGAACCAATAACCCTAGAAAAAACCAAAACTTGGGGTCTGTCCGAAATTGAAGGAGAATTTGGGGTCTAATCGTCCTTAGTCGAAGTGTTCTCAGTTGAGAACACTCGATTAAGGTCTGTTCAACCTCAATAAGGTTTCAAGTCAAGAGTCGACCTGGGTTCGTCTGAGTTTATGTTTTCAGAGGTATATTTTTCCTTTCTTTTCTTTATCCTTTTCTTTTTGTTCTTGTTTATGGTTATTTGTTTGTGTTTTGTATTGATTTTGTTCTTGACTTTTATTCATCGCATTTCTCCTACTCCATCTGACCTTTTTATTTGGTCAAACTGCCTTATGTTCATCGTTTAGTATATAATAGGCTGTGTAATCGATTCGATAAGTCGTCGATTAATTAGTTTCTTTTTAGCCCCTGTTTTTGTCGAAATGCCACTGNAGATAAGTTTCGTCGATTAATTAGTTTCCTTTTAGCCCCTGTTTTTGTCGAAATGCCACTGAAATCATGTCTGTCTGTTTAATTCTGATTGTTTGCTGTTAATGGATTATGTGTTGTCAATCATGCAATCAATTAATTAGTTATCGTCGATTAGTCCAGTTTTATTTATAGTTCGTCAAATGGTTTGATGTCGAATATGTTATATTTTGATCCTTAGGCCTTTAGCACTGTTAATAATCCTGCGTTTTTTGCATAAAACTGATGCATTTTTTGTATGAATTCGAATTTGGATACTGTTTCGTCCACTCTGAATGCAAGTCGAAATTGGTACTGAATTAGTTTTAATATTTCCAATGGTTTCAGTTCATTTTGATTTCCATAGTCAGCTGGTTGTAATAGATTTAATTCTGTGTCTGATATTAAGGATTGGTTATAGCTGGCTAAGGTAGAAATCACAGGTTCTTTCAAGGGGTAGGGGTAGGACAGTAAGAACAGTGGGATCTCAGGGATAATTTGGGAATTGAAAAATGGAAAAATGGTTTGAAATTAGTGATCTGCCAGAGGGTATCTAATTAAGCATTAAACTCATAGTTGTTTAATAATGATAGTGGGATGTGAATCGGAATGGTATGGGAAATATTGAATATTATAATGAGCCCATAACAATGAGATTAATAATGAATAAAACATACTCTAGGGGGGTTCAGGAAGAATAGTTTTAATACAGGTTTTAAGAAGCTGGCAGGTCAGTTTTTTGGGTATAAAGAGGAGGCATTGAGATCATTTAAAGGGATCTTTTTTGGACCCTAAGGAAAAAATTTAAAAAATCTGAGAACTAAAAACCTCACTGTCTCATTGAAGCCTCTCTCTTGCTTGATTAATTTCATCTTCCTGATTCAAATACACTAAGACTAATCTTAAGCGACTCTAGTATATCTTTGAATTCATTTGGGTGTTGAGTATTTGCTGTTGGTTTCCAACTGGTATGGTTCATCTGCTACTATTCCATTGCTGTTGTGGTTGTATTTACTGGTTGGTTGCTGGTGTTTGTTGCTGAGTATTGTTGTGTTGTACTGCTGTGCTGATCCCTCCTTCTTCTTCTTCTACTTTCTATACCAGGTACACACTTGACTTCTCGCTAATGTAGCTTTGAATAGGATTGAAATGAAGTAATGTCCTGACTTGTGCTCACTTGAGTAGCTAACATCAGTAGGATGTTATGTAGTTACTTAGCTGTAATTCATTCTAATTGTAATGTCAACTTCTCAATTGGTACTGTTGTTTAAATGACTTGAATCATTTAGATTTGTAACGGACTGTAGACTGTTACATGTTGGTTCCAGTGAGTTTGTGTTAGATGTGGATCATCGGTTATAATTACTTCCAGTTTAGGATAATAGAATAGATTATGTTAGTAGTAGTTAATCTCTTGTTATCTGTTTTTTTTATGCATATGTTCAAATAGTCCACAAATGAGATAGAATATTTAATCAATTCCGGATTAGCATTTAGCTTGGCTTGGTTGGACCGATTTCACGGCAACAACCATTAAATCCTCTCAAGTGATTATAATTCCATAAGCGTTAGCATTAGTTCATGTTACAATAGCCTCACACGGATAGGTGTTATGTGCCCACTAAAAATGTGAAAGTAAAGTGGTCCTGCAGAGTTAACCTGATAATTCGATAAAAATCCAAGAATAAGGGCTTCAATCGATAATCTTATTCATTGTAAATTGTTGAACACACTTGTACAAATGTAAAGTAATTTCAATAAGCATGTAGTATAGTTAAAATTGCGGATCCGTTGGGTTTAATGAATTAGCCTATTTACAAGGTTTTCGGGCCTTAGCTCTCCATTGAATGGCCCAGGTCCAGTCAGATTCTGTGTTTGTACGGACCTGGGCCAAGGCCTATGACTAACTATCCTTCTGTACAAGTTTGAGTACAATTTTCCGCTTGCGTTTACTTTAATCTAATAACTAATAAGTTAGGGCCTTTTCAAGCATGTTAATTAATTAGGACTTTTCTTTATTTCTAGAGACAAAAAAAGTAAATAGCAAACCGTAGTTGCCTTTAGGTTGGCCTTTTAAATAATAAATGAGGTGATCCTCGCTAGGCAAAAATATATAAAATTGCGGGGCCCTCATAAATGTATATATTAAAAATACTTAGACTTCGGAATGGGCCGTTTATCGAATTGCACGACCTTCCCCAAAAAATAAAAATGTGTTAGACTCTTTAGGTGCGTATTTTAATAATTTTTACCTTCTTAAACTCAGGTGAACATCTATGTAACCCAAATCCAAATCTCAACGGAGTCGAAATATGTCAATAACCGCGAGTACATTGATGTGACATGGTTTGAGATGTGTTTTCACGACGTTGCAATTCTTATAAGATAATAATAATCAAAAGCAGTTAAAAGGTAAAAATGCACATAGGTTTGAGCATGTGCTAAAATCAGATAATTAAGCCGGATATAATAGTTAAGCAACCGTGCTAGAACCACGAAACTCGGCAATACCTAACACCTTCTCTCGGGTTAACAGAATTCCTTATTCGGATTTCTGATTCGTAGACTGTAATATGGAATCAATTTTTTCCTCGATTCGGGATTCAAATCGGTGACTTGGGACACCATAAATCTCTCGAGTGGCGATTCCAACTCTTAATAATAAATCCCGTTTCGATTGTCCTTTAATTGGAAAAACTCTCTTTACTACACCCTTCGTGGGGTGCAGTAGTGGAAAAAGGAGGTGTGACAACTCTGGCGATTCCACTGGGGAAATCTTTTTTGGAAACCCAGAACTTTTGTTTAGGGTTCAAGAATTCGAGCTTGGTATACTTGTTGTATTCAGACTGTATATTATCTGATTTTCCTACATGTTTCCTGTTATATGTGCTAAATGCTTTAACCGTTTTGATATTGTTGGACTGTATTATAAATTATCTTCTTGCGCACCCCCCTCTGAGTCTTCAGAATAAAACCTCGGGAATCACAAATACGCGCCCCATTCTTTGTTGAGATAAAGCCAGTGGGCCTGGGGTCTCGGTGAAGGATTATCAGTCACCCATATTTAGGAACATGAAAGGGTCCAGTAGTTAAGCCGGAAAAGTATTGCTCCCGGTACGCTATCCCTTCCCAACTCGAGTTGTCCGCTCGTTTTATTGCCAGTCTAGATACGCCTCACAAACCCAGGCATTAAACCTAGTATAACTCGACTTCATGCCGGATCCCTAGTAGGAACGTTTATCTGCATCATGTGCATTTTGACTTAGGGGACTCAACACAGGGGTTGGGTCCGTCTAGGACAGGTGTACCTGAAATGAAAAAGACCATCCTGATGCATCTTACTTGCTACCTGTGCATATATTTTTGCTTCAGACTTGCATGCTGACCGGCTTCTGACAGACTTGTGGTGTAGAGAGATAACTACTTTTTAAAATAAAAAAAAACAACGCCTAGGTAGTGTCAAAACTCTGTCGAAATTTTGAGAAAATAAGGAGAAAAAAAAAGTTTTTTTTTAAACAATAGTAAAGAGTCTTGGTTTTCAAAATTAGTTTATTTTTCTTTACCGAACTACGCGGGTTTGATTCTCACCGGATGTGAGATACGTAGGCAACCTCCATCAGGTTCATCCCACTTATTTCAATAATAATAAAGGTTCATCCCACTTTACTGTCTTGCCCTCATGTTTCGGTTGTTTTGCCAAGACAGCTTTAAAATCCTCCTGGGAGGTGCTGAAGAGTCATTTCCATATTTTTTGAATAAAGCCCTCTTACGAACTTTGCCCGCTGTCTTATCCAAAAGTCTGTGATTTTTTTCCTCTTACGAGCAGTAAGCAAGTGATTTTTTCCCTATATGAGAATTACTCCCAAAAAATTCAAAATAAAATAATTTTGGGCTATGTGTGATTTTTGCAGCTTTTGTGTTATTTTTCTTTTATTGTTTGTATTTGTCTGTACATGTTTATTTGTTAAATTAATGAAAATACATAAATATGTCGCATTTACATTTAGGACAATTAAGAGCAATTAAGTTTGTTTGGCGATGAATGAAAATCACAAAAATATGTACTTTGCATTCTTAGAATTTAAGGTCTACTTGTGTGATTCTATTTTAAATTAGTACTTAATGATGTGTGATAATTATTATTTAGAGTTAATTAAGTATTTTTAAGATAATTTTGGCTTTATAATTTAATCTAGGATTTTGGTTTTAAATTTAGGAAATAAAAGGAAAAAGAAAAAGAAACAATTGAAAAATAAAGAGAAAACTCGGATCAGCGCGAATTTTGAATTAGAAAACCAGGCCCAAAACAGCCCAGTACTCGCCCCAGTCTAGTCCACCTGAGACCAGCCCAAAACGACGTCGTCTAGGCATTGAGAATCCTAATCGTCGATCTCCTAAGATCGAACGGTCCAGTCCACCCCCAACATCGACGAAACAACGTCGTCTCAAGCTTGTTGATCCAGGTCGTTCATTTCATTTGATCTGACGGCCGCAAAATCGCCCCCACGCCTCGACCCATTCCCGTCCAAAGACCGATCCAATCTCGAGGTAAACGAAGCGACGTCGTTTTCATTAATGAATGGATCCAAGCCGTTGATCTCATCAGATCGAACAACCTGGATTCATTCCACCCGTTCATATATATACTTCAAACCATACCCTGTCCCCCAAAGCCAAACCCCCCCTCGCCCCCATCGTCTCTCTCAGACCCCTCAGAGGCGACCCCTTGAAACCCTAGCCGCCATCAAAATCCCTTCATCGTAAACCCAGCGGCGCCAGCTCTGATGCCCGCCAAACTAACACCCCGCGACCACAAGCTAACCCCTCCACGAATCCACAATCACTTTGTTTCGAATCATCCTCGAACCCTTTGAATCTTAGATCGAAGGCATCAGGCCTTAACCCTAGTTTACCCCATCGACCCCAAAATCTCACCACTAAGCCCCCTGACCTCCCTCATTACCAAAACACCATTGGCCTGTTTCGAATCTTGCTAGAACCATTCGAACCCAAAATCGAACCAAGAACCCTAGAAAAAACCAAAACTTGGGGTCTGTCCGAAATTGAAGGAGAATTTGGGGTCTAATCGACCTTAGTCGAAGTGTTCTCAGTTGAGAACACTTGATTAAGGTTCGTTCGACCTGGGTTCGTCTGAGTTTCTATTTTCAGAGGTAGATTTTTCCTTTCTTTTCTTTATCCTTTTCTTTTTGTTCTTATTTATGGTTATTTGTTTGTGTTTTGTATTGATTTTGTTCTTGACTTTTATTCATCGCATTTCTCCTACTCCATCTGCCATTTTTATTTGGTCAAACTGCCTTATGTTCATCGTTTAGTATATAATAGGCTGTGTAATCAATTCGATAAGTTTCATCGATTAATTAGTTTCCTTTTAGCCCCTGTTTTTGTCGAAATGCCATTGAAATCATGTCCGTCTGTTTAATTCTGATTGTTGGCTGTTAATGGATTATGTGTTGTCAATCATGCAATCAATTAATTAGTTATCGTCAATTAGTCCAGTTTTATTTATAGTTCGTCAAATGGTTTGATGTCGAATATGTTATATTTTGATCCTTAGGCCATTAACACTGTTAATAATCATGCGTTTTTTGCATAAAACTGATGCATTTTTGGTATGAATTCGAATTTGGATACTGTTTCGTCCACTCTGAATGCAAGTCGAAAATGGTACAGAATTAGTTTTAATATTTCCAATGGGTTCAGTTCATTTTGATTTCCATAGTCAGCTGGTTGTAATAGATTTAATTCTGTGTCTGATATTAAGGATTGGTTATAGCTGGCTAAGGTAGAAATCACAGGTTCTTTCAAGGGGTAGGGGTAGGACAGTAAGAACAGTGGGATCCCAGGGGTAATTTGGAAATTGAAAAATGGGAAAATGGTTTGAAATTAGTGGTCTGCCAGAGGGTATCTAATTAAGCATTAAACTCATAGTTGTTTAATAATGATAGTGGGATGTGAATCGGAATAGTATGGGAAATATTGAATATTATAATGAGCCCATAACAATGAGATTAATAATGAATAAAACATACTCTAGTGGGGTTCAGGGAATATGATGGGCAAAGAATAGTTTTAATACAGGTTTTAAGAAGCTGGCAGGTGAGGTTTTTGGGTATAAAGAGGAGGCATTGAGATCATTTAAAGGGATCTTTTTTGGACCCTAAGGAAAAAAGTTAAAAAATCTGAGAACTAAAAACCTCACTGTCTCATTGAAGCCTCTCTCTTGCTTGATTAATTTCATCTTCCTGATTCAAATACACTAAGACTGATCTTAAGTGACTCTAGTGTATCTTTGAATTCATTTGGGTGTTGAGTATTTGCTGTTGGTTTCCAACTGGTGTGGTTCATCTGCTACTATTCCATTGCTGTTGTGGTTGTATTTACTGGTTTCTTGTTGGTGTTTGTTGCTGAGTATTATTGTGTTGTACTGCTGTGCTGATCCCTCCTCCTTCTTCTTCTACTTTCTATACTAGGTACACACTTGACTTCTCACTGATGTAGCTTTGAATGGGATTGAAATGAAGTAATGTCCTGACTTGTGCTCACTTGAGTAGCTAACATCAGTAGGATGCTATGTAGTTACTTAGTTGTAATTCATTCTAATTGTAATGTCAACTGCTCAATTGGTACTGTTGTTTAAATGACTTGAATCATTTAGATTTGTAACGGACTGTAGACTGTTATATGTTAGTTCCAGTGAGTTTATGTTAGATGTGGATCATCGGTTATAATTACTTCCAGTTTAGGATAATAGAATAGATTATGTTAGTAGTAGTTAATCTCTTGTTATCTATTTTTTTTTATGCATATGTTCAAATAGTACACAAATGAGATAGAATATTTAATCAATTCCGGATTAGCATTCAGCTTGGGTTGGTTGGACCGATTTCACGACAATAATCATTAAATCCTCTCAAGTGATTATAATTCCATAAGCGTTAGCATTAGTTCATGTTACAATAGCCTCACACGGATAGGTGTTATGTGCCCACTAAAAATGTGAAAGCAAAGTGGTCATGCAGAGTTAACCTGATAATTCGATAAAAATCCAAGAATAAGGGCTTCAATCGATAATCTTATTCATTGTAAATTGTTGAACACACTTGTACAAATGTAGAGTAATTTCAATAAGCATGTAGTATAGTTAAAATTGCGGATCCGTTGGGTTTAATGAATTAGCCTATTTACAAGGCTTTCGGGCCTTAGCACTCCATTGAATGGCCCAGGTCCAGTCAGATTCTGTGTTTGTACGGACCTGGGCCAAGGCCTATGACTAACTATCCTTCTGTACAAGTTTGAGTACAATTTTCTGCTTGCGTTTACTTTAATCTAATAACTAATAAGTTAGGGCATTTTCAAGTATGTTAATTAATTAGGATTTTTCTTTATTTCTAGAGACAAAAAAATAAAGAAATAGCAAACCGTAGTTGCCTTTAGGTTGGCCTTTTAAATAATAAATGAGGTGAGCCTCGCTAGGTAAAAATATATAAAATTACGGGGCCCTCATAAATGTATATATTAAAAATACTTAGACTTCGGAATCAACCGTTTAGCGAATTGCACGACCTTCCCCAAAAAATAAAAACGTGTTAGACTCTTTAGGTGCGTATTTTAATAATTTTTACCTTCTTAAACTCGGGTGCACATCTATGTAACCCAAATCCAAATCTCAACGGAGTCGAAATATGTCAATAACCGCGGGTACATTGATGTGACATGGTTTGAGATGTGTTTTCACAACGTTGCAATTCTTATAAGATAATAATAATCAAAAGTAGTTAAAAGGTAAAAATGCACATAGGTTTGAGCATGTGCTAAAATCAGATAATTAAGCCGGTTATAATAGTTAAGCGACCGTGCTAGAACCACGAAACTCGGGAATGCCTAACACCTTCTCTCGGGTTAACAGAATTCCTTATCCGGATTTCTGATTCGTAGACTGTAATATGGAATCAATTTTTTCCTCGATTCGGGATTCAAACCGGTGACTTGAGACACCATAAATCTCTCAAGTGCCGATTCCAACTCTTAATAATAAATCCCGTTTTGATTGTCCTTTAACTGGAAAAACTCTCTTTACTACACCTTTCGCAGGGTGCAGTAGCGGAAAAAGGAGGTGTGACAGCTCTGGCGATTCCACTGGGGAAATCTTTTTTGGAAACCCAGAATTTATTGAAACTGGTGATATGTTCATTCATCGTAGTACCAGGAACATAGGTGAAGTGAAACAGTCACTTCTTCATGTACAATTTATTTTGACTATTTTTCTTCAAAAATTTATCCTCTAGTGCTTTCCATAATTTACTTGCAGAAGTTTCCTTTGTGTATGGATATTTGTGCTCTCTAGCAAGGTAGGATCGAATGGTACCGCAAGCAATACGGTTGAGAATCTTTCAATCTTCTTCTCCAATAACATCTGGTTTCTTTTCTTCAATGTCCAGATCTAGCCGTTGTTGAAAAAGGAGATCTAGAACCTCGCCTTGCCACATCCCAAAATGTCCTGACCCATCAAAAATTTCTACTGCAAATTTCGCATTTGACACAATTCTTGTCATAAGCGAAGATGCCAATGATGACATATTGTTGACACTTATTGTAGATTCTTCTTGTTTATTGTCTCCCATCTTTGACACAAATAATATTTAATAGCTGACGACATAAATCAAGATTATTTTCTTTCTGGTGTGAAAGATCAGACTAAGCTGCAACCACAGAGCATACTCAGACAGAACCTTGACTCAATTACCAAGATAATTCTTTTCTGATGTGGAAGATCAGACTATGCTGCAATCACAGAGCATACTTAGACAATACCTTGTCTTTGATACTAATTGTTGCGGAAGCCAAAGATATATAGTGTGAATGAGTCACAACTACTATACCAAAAATTATGGCAGCCACCAAATAATAAATAAGACAATAAAGCAATAATANATTTAAATCCTAAATATTATGCCTTCTTTTGTAGGGAAAAATTCCCTACCAAATGGCTTCCCAACTGATATGGGATTTGCCAAACTTCAACAATATCTCATTCCCATGGGATTAGTTATCCCGCTTTCTATATGAGATAACTAATCCATCATTTTAGTTATAAAATATCTCCTAGAATTAGCTAATACCTCAAACTAAATATGGGATAAAAATAATCTCAAACTTTATCTCGAAATTATTATTCTTATCACATGTACTGAATGACCCCTGAGTATACTTTCTCTCTCTCCTTTTCTTGAGGTCCCCTCTGCCCCATTGAGAAAAAGAAAAGATAGAAAAATTAATAATTCAGTGAAAGACCAAAACAAAACATCATCTTTCATTACTTTATGCTAGTTTTGTAAACCTACAAACTTAACCCAAAAGAGAAAAAATGAGATGTAAAAGGATATTAGACGTGTGCACATATTAAACCATGTTTGGAGGGATATAGCCAAGCAAGCAATATATTGCAAGAAGGAGAATTGAAGTAAACAGTGATAACAATGGAAAGTTCGTACAACGTTAATTTACATCAATATGTCAATGTCAATGTCAAAGGGGAGTAGTATGTACGTCCCAATGAGAAATCGAAAACGCAAGAAGTTTTTAGTACTACTTTCCAGTATTGTAGCTGTCATAGTCTTAATGTGAAAACTCTGATCTATTTCCTTTCCTTTATTGTAGATTTTTGTGGAGGTGAGAAGAGCGTACTGTGTCTCAGCATCAAATGGCTGGCATTTCTTGATCATTTCATCATCAACTATCTTTTTCTTTTTTTTGCCGGAAATATCCTCACTTTAGAGAGTAAGGGGCCGATTGGTTACCGGTTAGAGTTATGCAGGTATTAATTATACATTTATTAGTTATGCAGATATTAGTATTAGTTATGCAGGAATAAATAATGCAAGAATTAGTTATGCATGTATTAGTTATGTAGGTATAAGTTATGCATGGATTAGTTATGTGAGGATTAGTTATCCGGTAGTTATATAAGGATTAGTAATATAAATGTAATGTGAGTGTTATTTATTATTAGCTTACTTTATTTTATTAAAAATGTTAGTATAGTTTAAATATACTTTTTAAACAAAAAAAATACAAGTTTGAATAAAGAGTATTTTTGTCATTTTATGTTTTAATACAAGTATTAATAATACATGTATAAGTTATTCCACCTACTACCCTGAATAAATAATTCATAAATTTTCTCATAATTTATACATGTATTAGTCATGCGAAAAGAAAAGCATGAACCAAACATTGTATTAGCAACAACAACGACAACCCAGTGTAAACATTGTATTAGCAATGCTACATTTTATGTGGAAAAGAGGAAAAAATAACCAAACATTGTATAACTTATGCTAGCTTCTACGTAGAGATTTCACCCCTTATTTTAACCAAATAATGTGTAAGGTTATCCTAGTTTTAATACACGGATAACTTCTCTCTAACCGGCTACCAAAAGGCCCCTAAGGGAATATACTATACTATAGTTTTTTTTTTCTTTCCATAAACAGTAACAGAAGGGATTGTATTCTATGAGGGGAAATATTCTACTCTATTTTTGTAAAAGACTTCGCTAATTTTAGATCCTAAATAGGTTAATATTTTTACGATAGATACCCATTATTAGAGTAGCTTTTTATTCTTCTTTTGGCACAAGGACATTGGATTAGACATGTTCGTCGATTGGTATGGTATTTTTTATATTAGATTTTTTAAAGTGCAATACCAATATCGTACCTAATTAAATTCGATAAGATTTGTTTTTCTCCTTTCGGTTTCGATTTATTCGGTTTAGTAACTTCGGTTTATTCAATTCTAATGCTAACTAGTGCATAAAGTCATAGACTGTAATATTCTAAATTAATGTACTCAAAAGTACAAAACTAAAAATATTTGTTGATAAAAGTTTTGTCCAAAACTAGCAAATACCAACTTAGAGAGAGAAAACTGTACGTAAAAGAATAAATTTGATCATTAGAAATGTCTTGTTACTTGCTTAGAGTTAATTGATGAACTTGGAGAATAAAGGAAAGTAATTTTTTTATATTTATGTTATAACTAATAATATGTGTATTGTGTATATAATATATATTTCGGTACGGTATCGGTATTTCGGTATTTCATTTTAAAATACCAAATACCATACCTAATATCAATATTTTTTTAAATTTAAACCAAATATCATACCAAAATATAGAATACTAAATACCAAAATTTTCGATTTTGGTACAGTAATTCGGTATTTGCCAAATTATGCACGGCCCTACATTGGATAGATTGTTTCCACAACCGGTGTTTTGTCAGTGTTACACAAGCACATGTGTTGTCTAAACCCAAAGTTTAATGTGAGGACTAAAATTTTAAAAGAAAGTTATAATAAATATTTTTATTTAATGTTCATAAGAAGAAGAGAGGAGGAGGACAAAGAGCCATGAATTTCAGATGAAGTGAAAGCCAAAGCCATATTTTCAAATATAAGGAAAGATTTCTATCAACAAAGAAATGCTAAAAAAATTTTGTGAGATGAGAGTGGATGTGCTGGGTGATAAGAAAAAAGAGAGGGAAAAAAAGCAAAGAAAAAGAAAGAAAATAATTAGGCGGGTCAAATAAATAGGGTCAGACCAGGTAAATGGGTAAAAATAAGACCCATATTTGATTCTTGGTAAATAATGTCACGTGGCCCAATTAAAAACCGCCACATCATTAAATGAAAGACCCACCAATTCTGCCGTTAGTTGCAGGGATATTTTTGTTAATAGAATTAACTTCGTGTGTTTTTTGAACAGATAGATGAACGGAGTATATTTTTTTGAACAAATAGATGAATGGAGGGTATTTATAAACCATTTAGCAAACGATAGAGATAGTTTTGGTTCTTTTCCGATATTCTAATTTATTTACACCACAATTTGAATTATACAATCGATCATCATCATTGCTATGTGGCATATGGTGAAAGTAAATATCAACGAGTGACGAGAGGGAGTTGCTCAGACGGTCAGCATCCCCCATCTATAACCCTAGGATCGTGGGTTCGAGTCATCAAAAGGAGCAATAGCTCCAAGAAAGGGGAATCAAAAGAAATTTCAAATACGCACAAGTGATTTTTCCTCCTTGTCCACTATTGTGCAATTTGAAATATGGTAAAAGTAAATATATGTCAAATTTTAACTAGAATATTGCTTTTATAGAGATGAAAATTCACCAATAATTATGTTAACTTGTCAAACCTAGAGTTAATTTTGTTAATCATCCTGGATTCAGGTATAAAACATTTTCACTACTCCCTCCGGTTCAAAATAAGTGATTTTTTGATATTTTTCTTGTGGTCCAAAATAAGTAATTTTTTTAGATTTCAAGAATGAATTAATTATTTTTTTCCTACATTGTCCTTGGAGTAAATAATGTTGGAATATGTGTTAGGAGTGTTTATGTGAAATAATAAAGGTTAATATGGTCAATTCCATTGCTAATTAATGCTAAAAGATAGATTTCTTAATCTATGTGAAAACATCCAAAAATCACTTATTTTAAACCGGAGGGAGGGAGTATAATTTAACCACGTTGTCAACCCTAATGATGTTTGTAGAATTCCCTAGATTCATAAACCCGATGAACATAAAGGAGGGGGAGGGAAAAGGTAAAAACTTCTAACGTAATTCTCCTTTTAATTCCTTATATGGGAAATTGCACCTCGTAGAAATCTATAATTATAAGTAGTATTTCAAGATTAATTTTTAGAAGGAGAAAAATTTCCGGCTCGATTTATTTTAATCAGTTAACCCTCATCATCATATTATACTATATTATAAGTATGAAGAATAAAAGTTGAATGTAAAAGATCAAAATGACCCTGCAATATTATTAGATTTTTATGCCCTTAAAAATAATAGTATTAATAACACTTTCAATATTAATAACAAAAGTTAGTTTTGTAACATTAAATTTGACTTGGAATGATCAAAAAATTGATTAAGGTACATGTATGTGAATTCTTCAGTTTACAAAGATAAGCTCTTTAATTCACTATGCTTAAAATACGAAGAATCTGAAAAATTGAAATTCAATGTGAACCAACTGATGGTATATGAATGGTCAGTCATCATTGATACATCTAATGATGCATTAAAAAGAATTCTCTAACTTAAGGATTGCAAGTAGATAAATAGGGTTTGAAGTTGAGGCATGTGTACGGTAAAACCAGGATGGTCCGATTTCCCCGTCATTAGGGTGCCCCCCAAACGTGCTTCTCGAGGTTCGAGACCGAGGTCGAGGCTCACCTTCGAGGGCTGTCGGACTTCGACCTCGAGGCAGCGCAGACCAACTGCTATATTAGAAAAGAGGGGGGTTCCCAAGGAGTGCAGTCAGGACCGATAAATCTGTCATGCTATTCTGAAGCGGTTAGTCTGAATCTACATCATGACATTAGCTAGCTGTCCCATCCCTACTTCTTTGTCATTAGTGTATTTTGTACTATGATGGGATTCCCTTCCTATATAAAGGGAGTCTTTGACACTTTGTAAGGGTCTGTTGCTCCAACTACTCCACACGAAATATAGAAGAATATTCTCTTTTCTCTCTAACATACTATCTAACATACTATCTCGATATTGTTGCTCTTATTTATTATCTTTATAAGTGTTCTTCATTTATTGCTTATCATTAGCAATAAAAAGCCTCCCTTAATGATTTTGTAACTATTAGCCTACCTCGATTGCCCGCGATAGATCGAGCTCGCATCATGGAATCGACCTCGAGACCCGAAATCGACAAGCTCGAGGTCCAGAATAACTAGCCTATCGGTTTGATTATAGCTTTCTCCTTAACTTTGTTTTACCTCTAATTCCCACATATCTAACATCAATTGCTTAACAACTAGCATACAAATAGATCGCGTATTTTTAGAGTCCCATCAACAAATTTAATTATTATTACCATTATCACGGTAAACAAGAAATATATTCAAGTTCTTCCTGTTTTTATACAAATATATAGTTCCACAAAAAAACTAAATAGAAAAAGCTTCTAACATTTTTTAACTAAATCTGAAGGTAAGATTTAGATATGAAAGAAAGAATATTCAACAATATTAGAAGTACTCCTAACTCCCACTGAAATGGCAAAAGGATCAGGATAATGTCAATTTTCACAGTTTCGCTAAAGGCTTTTGATACGTATTGTTTCTCTTTTTTATTCAGGTATATATGTTATATAAATGGTGTAGAATTAAGGGATAGTTTGATGTTGACATTATCCAATTGACGAGACAGATGAATGAAGTTATTTCTCAAAAGTGAATTGAGTAAATTAAGTGAGTGTGTCTCTTGTAATTAATTAAATTGCATGCATTTCTTTACTGTCATATCTTTAAGCAAGATGGCATGCAAAAGTTGTATTAGGGGTAAGATGCCTTTTGATATCTGAGACAACTAAGAAAATGAGTACATGGGTATTCTTTCCTCAACAGTAATATTGGAGTAGAATCTGATCTACACGTCAAAGAATAAACATGAAACACACCATTTTGTGTTTGAAAGATATGGATAATTACAAACTTCTTGGGACCTTGTTTACTGGACCAAAAAGCAATCGGAAACATATAAATATATAGTCAAAGATGTATGTTTGTGGTATTAACTTGACGGAGAAATGTTGTTGGTACTTTATAGTGTGTTTTTAATTGCTTATAGGAAATGAAACAAGTAGATCCATGGAAAAGTGTATAGCCATTTGATCAATGCGTAATTACATTATGTTCAAATTTTAACCCTTCATACTTTATCTAAGCCAAAACGGTATATGCTCTTTGCAATAAGATAATCTCAATGAGGTGATAATCTTTTATATAGTAATTTACACATGGATCTTTTCAGTTTACACCATTAATTTTATCTACCTTACGAAAATGAAATCACTTAGGTTAAAAAAAGGCTACTTTTGACATGCACCTTTTCATAATGTGAATGAATTTATAGTGACATATAATCAAATAGTTACTGTGTCTCATTTTTAACTGAGAGATTTGATTATTAAAATACGAAGGTAGAAATTAGTAGATCCCGTTTCACTTTTGATTTTTACATACTCCCTTCGTTTAGTTTTACTTGACACGTTTTGACTTTGCATGCCCCTTAAGAATAAATAAATAAATTGCATAATTTACCATGATACTCATATTAATTGATGCATATTTTATTGGTTGAGCAAATGATTTGAAATGGGTAATAAATTGTCATGATCCGGATTTTCCACCATCGAGAGTCGTGATGGCGCCTACTGTCGGAGCTAGGCAAGCGGAACATTTAGAAACACATCATCGATTTCGTTTAAATAATATAGTAACGAAAACATTTAAATAAAGCGGAAGACTTTAAAAAATGTTTAAAGAACTGAAAACTGAAATACGAAACTCCAAATTACACTTCTACCCAGTATCTGGTATCACTACCCACAGACTACTATAGAATACTGAAATAAGGGTCTGAAAGAAATACATATAACCGTTTGTCCCGAACACATGGGACAACAGAATAAAGTAAGGATAGAGAAGGCGCTGGGCCTGCGGACGCCTGCAAGCTACCTCGGTGCCTCGCGGATATGAATGCTAACACCTGCACCACTGCTACTACTGCGGTCCGAATACTGTATCTGCGCAAAAGAGCGCAGAGTGTAGAATCAGCATAACCGATCCCATGTGCTGGTAAGTGCCTGGCCTAACCCCGGCGAAGTAGTGACGAGGCTAGACAGGACCTATCACAATTAACCTGTACAGATTTACGTGCAATAACAGGAAATACACGAATTTAAACAACTAAGAGGGAGGGGAGCATGCTGTAGGGTACGACAGTTTAAATATAGAAATTATCGGGTAAGAAATGAAACCGTACAATAACAAATGATAAGGAAAACACAGGAAACCCCTACATAAAAAAAAATATACTTGATCCATACTCTGTTGCGGCGCAACCCGACCCTCCGATTTCATATTAGTTTTAAGATGAAAACATGGGGACCTCAAATTGATTTCAAGGTTTTTCATGGGTAAAAATGGGAATTTTGGGTAGAACCTAGGTTTTGTTAAAATTGGGGATTTGGACCTCAATTTGAGGTCCGATTTCAAAATAAATCATAGATATGAACTCGTAGGATAATGGGTGACCGGATTTTGGTTCGAACTTCGAATTTTGACCAAGTGGGTCCGGGGGCATTTTGGGAATTTTTGAGTAAAACCTTGGGAAAATTTATTTTTATGCATTCAAGTTGATTAAATTAGCATTTGTTGATACATTCAAGTAATTTGTGACTAGATTCGAGCGGTTTTGTGGTGAATTCGAGGGGTAAAGCTATTCTAGAGGCTTGAGTGGATTTTTAGAGCATTTGAGGTAAGTGTTTGTTCTAACTTTGACTTGAGGGAATAGGATTAGGATATTATTTGTTACTTGCTATGTGAAGTCGGTGTAGGTATAGTGATAGTTATCTATGCACCTGAGTCTAGCATGACCGTGAGTCTTATTTGTGATTGATTCGGACTTCGTGATGCACCTTCTTGATTAATTGATATGCTTAATATAACGTGAATAGCTGAGGAAGGTTTTGTGATCGGTTTGTCATTTGGAGCATTGGCTCGGACTAGAAATTGATACTCGAGAAATAAGTAATTAAGAGAGGAAGTGTTGTGATTATTCCCTTGCCGGGATTAAAGTATTTATTGTATCCTCCCTCGCCGGGACGTGTAGTTATTGGATATTTTCTTGCCGTGATATTTTGTTGAATTTAGTTGTTGATATTGCTCCCTTGACGGAATCTAATTGGATGGTTTAATTCCCTTGCGTGGATTTCTTCCACTATTCATTACTTCCTTGCCTCTTTTATTGATGTTGTTGAGTGAGGAATTATATCGGAAGGGTCGGGTTGCACGCCGCATCACTAACAAATATAAATTTGAAAGGGTCGGGTTGCACGCCGCAGCACTAACTAATATATTAATCGGAAGGGTCGGGTTGCACACCGCAGCACTAACTAATATGAAATCGGAGGGTCGGGTTGCGCGCCGCAACGGAGTATGGATCAAGTATATTATGTTTTTGTATGTAGGATTTTCCTGTATTTTCCTTATCATTTGTTATTGTACGGTTTCATTTCTTACCCAATGATTTTTATATTTAAACTGTCGTACCCTACAACATGCTCCCCTTCCTCTTAGTTGTTTAAATTCGTGTATTTCCTGTTATTGCACGTATATCTGTACAGGTTAATTGTGATAGGTCCTGTCTAGCCTCGTCACTACTTCGCCGGGATTAGGCCAGGCACTTACCAGCACATGGGGTCAGTTGTGCTGATTCTACACTATACGCTCTTTTGCGCAGATACAGTATTCGGACCGCAGTAGCAGCAGTGGTGCAGGTGTTAGCATTCAGATCCGCGAGGCACCGAGGTAGCTTGCAGGCGTCCGCAGGCCCGGCGCCTTCTCTATCCTTACTTTATTCCGTTGTTCCATATGTTCGGGACAAATGGTTATATGTATTTCTTTCAGACCCTTATTTCAGTATTCTATAGTAGTCTGTGACTAGTGAAACCAGATACTGGGTAGAAGTGTAATTTGGAGTTTCGTATTTCAGTTTTCAGTTCTTTAAACATTTTTTAAAGTCTTCCGCTTTATTTTAATATTTTCGTTACTATATTGTTTAAACAAAATCGGTGATGAGTTTCTAAATGTTCGGCTTGCCTAGCTCCGACAGTAGGCGCCATCACGACTCTCGATGGTGGAAAATCCAGGTCGTGACAAGTTGGTATCAGAGAAATGCAATCCGACACCTATCCAAAACTCATCCGAGCCCTCGGGGCTCCAAACCAAATATGCACACAACCTCAAAAATATCCTACGGACTTACTCGTGCGATCAAATTGTCAAAATAACATCATATACATAGAATCGAGCCTCAAAACTCATGATTTTCATTTCAAACTTCTTAAACTTTCAAACTTGGAACTCATAGTCCGAAACACGTCAAACGACGTTCGTTTTCAACCAAACTTCACATAAAGCGCTTAACGCATATTTAAGACCTGTACCGGGCGTCAGACCAAAATACGAGCCCGATACCTATATTTTCTAACTCATTTTCATTTCCATTTTTCCTTAATAATTTCAGAAAATAATTTATAGAAAAATTCTTTTACCCGGGTTCTGGACCTCGAATTTCGACTCCGGGCACATGCCCGAGTCCTATATTTTTCTACGGACCTCCCGGGACCGTCACATCACCGGTCCGGGTTCGTTTACCTAAAATATTGACCAAAGTCAACTATATCAATATTAATATCATAATTCTTCAAATTTTTCACAGAATTCGCATATTTTAACATAAAAACTTTCCGGCTTCGCGTCCGGATTGCGCACGCAAATTGAGGTAACCAAAAGCGAAGTTTTCAAGGTCTCGGAAGCGCGAAAAAAGGGAGAAATACAGTGATGACCTTTTGGGTCGTCACATAAATACTGTGGGTATAATAAAGATTTTTTTTATCTTCTCTTGATATACGTAAAGTTACAAGTAAAAATAAAAATATATTTTTAATTTTCATGCCAAATAAAAATGAACGGAGGGAGTAGAAGTTAGGGAGAAAATTTCTATTTTGATTATAAATAAAAGTTAAGGTAACACGCGCATCAGAGACTAATTAGTTTCAAAACATATACTATGACATGCTTTCACTCTCCAAAGATTTGTTTGACACTATTTTCTTTTCTTGTTTGTCCCGAGAAAATAGTTGATATCCTTTTACGAATTGATACTAGTTAATTTTTATTCTCATTGCACTCTCAGTTCCTTCGCTCGAACCATTGGTTTTCTTTCGAATAAGAGGTCAATTGGTGAATCATAGTAGCTCAATTGATTGGGTACTGATTTTTACCTTATTAGTAAGAGTCCAATTTTCCGTCTAATAACCCCTCTGTATTTTCTCTCACCTTTACCCTACCATTAAAAACAAAATTAAGGAGCCAAGTAGGGATATAAATGGATATCTAAAAATCGACTAAGTCGATCAAACCGTATCGCACCAAATTAATTTTTATGTTCCTTTTAATAGAATTGTAGGTTTTTATATAAATCTATAACCGTACCGATAATTAGGGTAGATTTTTTATTTTATAAAAATAAACCAAAAATACCAAACCGTACCTAATAAATTTATATATTAATTTTAAAAATAACAAAGTATTAAATTTTTCTTGGGCCATGGAATTATGAAAACGGATACAAGCTAACAAGTAATTAAACTCAAATCCTAATCCTCAAATTATGCTATTCCTACTGAATCTAAATTATTTTCAGCATATTCACTAGCAAGACACAAAGTATTCTAGTGAGTAGTGATTATGAGTAACAAACTATAATTTATTGAATATATTTCCTCTCGTATGATTTGGACTTAGCTTTTTGAATACTTAATCTTCTATAGACTTTATTCTCGTATCTCAACTTTGGTTAAAATCTTTCCACTCGTGTGATTTATATATTTTTAATTTTTGCTTACTTTCTTTTACTCTATTGTAGAATAGCTGATAGCAATGTTTTTAAAAGGTATTTTTGGGGCGAGGCACACCAAACGCCCTGAGGCGATGGTGTGGGGCGAAAGTTTCAAGAGACCCCAGCAATTCGAGGCATACGCCCGAGTGTCCGGGGAGTACGCTCGGGCGTTTGAGGTGCGTGTTTTAGTGATGTGTAAGCCCAAAGACTTTTTTAAATTAAAATAATATTTGTTGAATAAGTACTTCATATAATACCCAAATTCTCAAAAATCAGCTTGGTAATTACTCAGAAGTTTTAAAAAGGAACTGAAATATATTAAAGGTAAAAGTCAAGACCGTTTTTATTGATTGAAGCCCTAATTCAGGATCTTTTCCAATTCTTTATCTTGCTGCTAGTATGCTTATATATCCCAAAAGCAACGAATATTCAGTTATTTTTTTACAAATACAAAGAGAACTCCATTCTCCTTCATAGCAGCAAGCTCAAAGTTCAAATTACAGGTTAGTCATCTTTTTTGTCTTCCATGTAGAAAATTTTATTTTTTTCGACTCAAGTTAGTTGTGCTTCAAAGTAGCGTATAGTATATTTTTTTAACTAGTTTTTTTATGGGGATGTGTGTGTGTGTGTGTGTGTATATTACGATTTTTTTCAATTTTTATGCAATTTTACCCGTTTATAAATAGGTATTGTAATTATATTATTTTATAAAATATTCAAAATTAAATACCTATGAGGCTTACGGGGTGCCTCGAGGCTTACTTCTCACTGAGCCATATGTCAAATGCATCGCCTTATGCCCACGCCTGTAAAACACTGGTTGATGGATCTATATTCTGGTCATCTTTCATGTTTTCTTAATCTATCACCCTTTAAACAGGAAAAAAACTATAGAGCTTTGCTAAGTCATATAAAAATACGAATGTTATTGCATTCTACTTTTACTAGTGGCTTTTACATAGCATTCAAAAAAATACCAAAAAATAAATCGAACGGTACCCATACCAAAGACAAACCAACATGAATGAGACGATTTCAAAAAGTCTAATTTTGATTATTATACATAAAAGAATAATTAAAAAATTAATATGATATAAATTTTATAAAATACCCCTCGGGCCAAGTAAGTAAAATAGAATAATATTGTATTTGAATTGGTATCTAAAATAGAATAGCAAAGTCATGCTCAAAAGTGGTCCCAAAGTGACACAACCAATAAAACCTTTGTAAATGATCAGGTAAAAAAAACATGCTAAAGTTAGTGGATGCTGGCCGTATCTTAAGGGGGACCCCGCTTGGTGGATGCTGGCGACAGGTGTCGGCACGCCAGCTTTATTTTAAATAAGCTCGTTTAATACCAACTAATTAATAGATTAGTGTACTATTATCCTTTATTCATTAACCGAAAAGACTTTTTAGGGTTTTAAATTAAAATAAATCATCTCGAGAAGCCATCAAGCTCGGTAGCCAGTGCATTGGCGTGTGTGTATATGTCTGTTTTCTAAATAAAATTAAATTTATTTCTCTCTCCGGGACCAATTGATTAGGTTAATTGCCTAAAATTAGGTGAGTGTTTAGTTTGGATAATTACTTTTAAGAGAGGGTTGCATATATTCCTTGATGCGTACCTTTTTTGGAAACTTATCACATTCAACAGTTTTGATACAGAAATTGACCATTATTAATTATTTTATTCATCTAATTGATTAGTGACAACTTTTGAAAGACTATTTTACCCTCTGTTTTCTTTAACTCTCTATACCTAGTAGGCGTTTGGACATAACAATTATAAAAATTCGAAAAAATGCTGAAAATCCTTTTCAAGTGAAAATGGTATTTGAAATTTAGAATTGTGTTTGGATATAAATTTTAATTTGGGTTGTTTTTGAAGTTTTATTAGTGATTTGTGTGAAAATTTTGAAAAATAGCTTTTTGCAGTTTTTCAAATTTTGAAAAATTTCCAAAATGCATCTTCAAGTGAAAACTGAAAACTTTATGAATAAACGCTGATTTCGAAAAAAAGTGATTTTCTTTTGGAAAAATCTTCCATCAAATTTTTTGTCCAAACGGGCTCTTAAGAAAATTTTCCCCTTTTTTTCCCAAAAAAATCACTTTTTTCGAAATCAACGGTTGTTCATAAAATTTACAATTTTTCACTTGAATATGCATTTTGGAAATTTTTAAAATTTTAAAAAAACTCCAAAAATCTACTTTTCAAAATTATCATTCAAATTACTCACAAAACTTCAAAAACAATCCAAAATTATATTCATGTCTAAATACAATTAAAATTTCAAATACCATTTTCACTGGAAAAAAATTTCACCTTTTTTGATATTTTACAATTCTTATGTTCAAACGCCCTCTTACTTCTTTTGTCAAATGAAATTGAAATTCTGGAGAAATGAAGACTACTTTATGCTAAGGTCTTTTTACCTCTCCCTCCTTTCCTTTCCTTTATTGATTAAAAAAATAAATGTTAAATTTTGAGGTGAATTTGCTTCTTTTTTTTTTCGTTTTTTCTGAGTCGAGAGTCTTCGTAAAGGTTAGCAGAATTTGGTGTTTTGTATTCTGTTGTATTTCTTGGTGGATTCCATCTTTGCCCAGTGATAAAAAAAAACAGAAGGATCAAAGATAAGGACATTGTTAGAGTGTACCTCTCTTTGTGATTCCTCGTGTAAAATGATAGAGTATGCTTGAGCAGTAGTGGGCAGAGGTTTCATCATCAAAATATTTCCCCTCACACCAGTGTACACTTCATTGAGTCCCATTAAAAATTGTATCACTTGCTGATCTTCATTCATTTTAATATTATGAGTCTTAGCTCCACAATTGCACTCACAACTGCAGATCATAAAAGTATTGAGTAATTTCAATTGATCCCAAATTCTCTTAAGCTTGGTGAAATAACCTGCTACATCTGAAGTCCCTTGACTAATAGTATTAAGCTCTCTTTGCAGCTGAAAGAGTTTAGTTCCATCTGCTTGGCCATATCTCTGCTCGAGTTCATTCCAAAGCTCTTTAGCAGTTTGAGAGTAGATCACACTTTCAGCAATATCTCTGCTAAGAGAATTCAGCAACCAGGCAATCACCATGTCATCGGTTCTCTTCCACTGTGCCTGCAAGGGTGAATCTAGATCTGGACTTGGACATGATCCAGTGATAAATCCCAACTTATTTTTTGCTGAGAGAGAGATCAGTACTCCTCTGCGCTAGTTACCATAACAGAAGCCATCGAAGGTTACATTAAGGAGGTTCATTCCGGGACTATCTGACGGAGAAAGGAAATAAGGATGACATGAATCTATTTGCTGAGAAGGAGTGAGTGCAGATTTAGAGGTATCTCCTGACTGAGAAGTAACAGGATCAATCACAGTCTCCACCATGATTGTAAATGAATTTGAAATAGAAAAAAAAAATGTATAAGCTTTCAAAAATGCTCTGATACCATGAAGGAAATTAGAGAGAAGAATGATGTATGAAATTTTCTGTGTATACAGCTTGATTATTCTCTGTACAGATCGTTCCTTTATACAAATGAAAAAGAATCTATGTATATCCACCTAACAGCTGTCCCTATCCTATTGGTAAAAGAATAACAAACTATGAGATAAATACAAAAATAAGAACTCCTATTTACAATCGAATACATAAAGAATCTTTTAGTAGTAATCATAAAGACCAAGTGAAAGTCTGGGCCCAAGAGTGAGTCAAGAGCGTATGGGCCCAAGTACTCGCCAAGAGCAATACACTTCATCATAGGTCCAGTAATAAATGCCCAAATAAGAGCATTGTCTTTGTTCAGACATAACTTCGACTGGTCCAAAGAGGCATTCCAACATTAACCTTTCTCTGAACTTTTGTAAACTATGGGAGGAGATTTTTCTCCGGCAACAAATGAATATGGCAATTGCCTATACATCCTAAAATCAAAAGCTTTATTTGGTTACTTTACCAATTACCACAATAAATTGCCCACACGACAATTTCTTACAATGCTTAATATAATAACTGAACCCATTTGTCCGTACAAGCACGTAGTGTTCATACGGACAAGAAATTAAGTCTTCCTCACGCAAGACACCTTATTACAGACTTAAATTCTCTCTCTAAAAATACTCTCTCAAACGGTAATTCCAACGGTAACAGTGTGTCTTCACGCAACCTCCAATGGCTTCACCTCCAGCCAGTCAACTGGCGCGTATCACACAACCAGAAGACCTGCCTATAGAGTCAAGACCAACGGTGGCCTTACCATCGGAAATAAAAACCTCATACTCCACCGTTGTGGCTGGAACTTCAAGCTCCTGCAACGCGACCAACATCAACATTATGTTAGCAAGGCAAACGACCCACAATGACAAACCAGTGGTTATCTTCAAAGCTTCTGATTACTATGGTATAATGGCGGAGAATTTCAAATGGACGCTGGTAGGAAAATTCACCATGGGGAGACCCAAAATTGAAACTATTAGGGCAAAATTCATTGAACAAATCCCTTTGAAAGGGAAGGTAAGAATTTGGGCTTATGATTATAGACATGTCTTTATTGAATTTAACAATGAAGCAGACGTCAACAGTACTTATTTCCAACGATTTATGGGAATATCCGAAGCCCTAATACGGATGTTCAAATGGTTCCCTGACTTCGATCCTAATAAGGAAACCTCCTTGGCTCCTATTTGGGTTTTATTACCAGAATTACCTTTCCATATGTTTAAATGGGATTACCTAAGACAAGTATTGGAACAAATCGGTACCCCGATGAAGGAGGACATTGCAACTATTGCACGAACCAGACCTCACATGGCCAAGGTCAGGGTTGAAGTAGACTTAATGAATTCTCTCCCAGACGCTGTTTTTGTAGGCATTGAAGGCGACACAACAGGATTGAAGGGCAAAAACCAAAAATTAGAGTATGAAGGTCTCCTAACATTATGCAAAACATGCAAATTGCAAGGATATGATGTTGAAAGGTGCAAGGTTGAGGCAAGAAAGAAGGAACAAGCTAAAACTAACAGAGAAAATGATAAGTCGGAGAAAAAAGAAGATCAACCAAAGGCTAACATACCTGGAGAGGCAGGAACGAAGGCAAACACTGAGGGGGCACAAATACACCTTGAGAACAAAAAAGACAATGTATTCATCCAAGTGAGAAACAAGAGGAACAAAAAAAAGAAGGCCTTTCAGGCAGGAAACTCCAACATCAACAATGACATAGTCCAACAGAATACAATGAACCAAGCACAACCTCCACAATATCAGACAACCCCTCGAAACAGTAACACTCAAGCGATAGAACCTATCAAAGGTAATGTGGAAGAAAAACAAAATGGAACCACTACTATCCAGGCGAGAGAAACCAACCCAAACAAGAAGAGTAGCAGAAACAAAAAGAAGAAGACAAACAAGGTGAATACCCAAAGACGAAAAGTGAAAAACAGATTTTGGGTCAAACAAAAGTCACGACAAATAGAGGAAAAAAATCATAGAGGCAGTCCAAAAGGAAGGGAAAATCCACATGATGAACAAACCTAAAGAAATTGCTATATGCAAGGGAAAAGAGATAGAGTCTCAACAGGAACGAAAAACAAAAGAGCATGAAAGTAGTAGTGCTAATTCAAACAATCAGATTATGTCCCCTATTATTGCAGACACAGCTTGCGTTCAAAGTAAAGGAGGAAAAATTATTATTGACCTGGGAACACTTGAGCGTATCCCAGGGGAGCTGAACAACAAACATGGATCGGACATAGACAACAACTCAATCTATGAATCAGGAGAGGAGATCAACAACAACCATTCTCACGAGGCATCCACATATGATGAAGTGGATGAAAGCTCTAGAGGAGAAAGTGAGAATGATGATGATGATGATGAACAGGTTGTAGACAACTTACTTGAAGCCTTTGCACCTGCTCCAAAACACTTTGATGATCCTGTGGCAAAAGAAACTGAGGAAGTGATACAAAAACAAGGGCTATCGCTAAGGGGAAACAAAAGAAGAAATCACAAAGGCAAAAGAGGTCAACCTAAAACCCCAGTACCTTCCAACAATAAGGTAACATACAAATACCCAATCATTTCTAATGATTAACATCATCAACTGGAATATTAGGGGTATGATCTCCAAAGGTGCTAGTGAAAGGTTAGCTAAACTAATCAGAATTTATAAAAGCTAATATGGTCATCCTTCAAGAACCTTTTCTCTCCTCTGATAAGCTAGAAGACTACAAAAGGTATCTAGGCTTTGACCAAGATGTTTCCAATAAATGTAGCAAGTTATGGTGATTTTGGAATAATGGTTTGGAATGTGAAACAATCGATAATAGCAGACAACAGATCACCTTCAAGATTAAGGAAGGTGAATATACCTACTGGATTACAACTATATATGCAAGGAACAGTGCAGTCAAAAGATGGAAACTATGGAACAAACTGAGGAGAATGAGCAACAGAATCAATGGACCATGGTCAATCCTTGGCGACTTCAACATTATTATGGCCCCATAGAAAAAGAAGGGAGGAACTCCTCATGCTCTTAGCAAGAGCGCAGACTTCATTAGATGAATGGATGACTGTGGAATGATTGACCTTGGCTATACATGGAATCCCTTCACATGGTGCAATGGTAGCAGGGAAAGAAGAAGAATTAGCACTAGACTGGACATGGTTCTTATAAATGAATATTGGGCAGAGAAATTTCAAACCAACAGAGTCGACCACTATGCTAAATCAAGGTCGGACCATAGCTTCATTACCTTTAAAATTGGAAATGAGAACCATGAAGCTATCAAATACTTCAGGTTCCTCAATTTTTGGACTAAGCAGAGTGATTACAATTCCTTAATTGAAAGCACCTGGAACAAGGAGTTACAAGAAAATGATCAATGGATACTTCAACATAAATTGAAAGCTGTAGCCAGATGCCTTAGCAAATAGTCCAAAGAGTCCATTGGAGATGTCTTTACCTCAGTAAAACAATCAGAACTAGAGATGTGTAGGTTGGAGCATGAATATGAGGCTAATAATAATGATGTCAATAGGCATAACCTACACAAGGCTCAAGTTGAATACACTAGACGGTTGAAGATGCAAGAATCTATCCTCAAGCAGAAAGCTAGAATTAAATGGGCTGAAGAAGGTGACTCCAACTCCAAATATTTCTATAGTGTGATCAAGGAGAAAATGAGTAGAGAACACATCTACAGAATTAAGGATAATCAAGGAATATTGATGGAGGGCAATTAAGTTATTGCAAAAGCTGCTATTGATCACTTCAGTAACATATTCACCCACAAACATAATGATAACAACCTCTCTTTACTGGATTGCATTGACCCTATGATCACAGAGGAGGACAACCACTTCCTGAATCAGATCCCTGATGAAGAAGAGATTAAAAAAGTAGTTTTCTCAATTGATCCCAATAGCTCTGTAGGCCCGGATGGTTTCAATGGCCACTTCTATCAAGCATCATGGGACATTATCAAAAGGGAGGTTTGCAAGTTTGTTCAAAATTTCTTTAATAGATATAATGTATCCAGATTCTACATCCATACAAACCTGGTCCTTATCCCTAAAGTAGCCTCCCCCTTATCCCTATCTCATCGAAGGCCCATTAGCCTGTGTAATGTTTCCAACAAGATCATCTCTAAAATTATCAGTGCTAGGATTGCCAACATACTTCCTAATTTAATTTCTGATAATCAGTCTAGTTTTGTTAAAGGTAGACTAATAACTGAAAACATCCTTCTTGCCCAGGTGCTGGTACATGGAATCAAGAAGTCCAACAAAGGAGGAAACATTGTCATTACGCTTGACATGTCAAAAGCTTATGACAAGCTATCTTGGAGTTTCCTAACAGTTGTGCTAAGGAAAATGAATTTCTCCAAAATTATCATTGACACCATTCACAGGCCGATTTATGAAAATTGGTATTCCATTTTAATTAATGGCACAAGACATGGTTTCTCAACAAGAGGACTGAAACAGGGAGACCCTCTTTCCCCCTTCTAATTTTTTCTAGCGGCTGAGGCCTTATCTAGGGCCCTTAACAGACTCAATGAGAACAATCAATTTACTGGTTTCTCTATGAATCCCAAAGGACCCAAGATAAACCACCTAAGTTATGTGGATGACCTAATTCTTTTGTCGTCTGGTGACAAGAAATCAGTGAAGCTGCTAATAGAAATCCTAGAGGACTACCATGATGCATCTGGACAAGATATCAACAAAGATAAAAGCTTTTTCCTGAAGTATAACCATGGGGATAGCAGAAACAACAAAAGAATCATTAGAAGAATCAGGAAATGGACAGGTTTTTAAGCATATGCAATTCCCATTCACATAACTTGGATGCCCTATATATATAGGTAGAAAGAAGATTTGGTACTTCGCTGACCTAGCCATAAAAGTCCAAAATAAAGCGGGAGGTTAGCAAGGGAAACTCCTATCATCTGGTGGTAAAGCTCTTATCATCAAACATATCCTGCAATCCCAAATTTTATATCTACTTAAAACTATGGTCCCTCCTAAGGCTATTCTCAAGCAGATTGAAATATATTTGGCAAACTTCTTCTAGGGTGAAAAATAAAGGAAAAAGATCTATCATTGGTGTTCCTGGGATAATATGAGCTATCCAACTAACGAGGGAGGAGTTGGCTTCAAAAAACTCCAAGATATATGCAACTCATTTGCAGCAAAAAGGTGGTGGAGATTCAAGGTAGAAAATAACTTATGGACAAAATTCCTTCGAGCTAAGTACTGCCAAAGATCTAACCCAATCTCAAAAAATCTGGATCCTAAGGACTCTAACTCATGGAGGAGTCTAATGGAAGCTAGAAACAAAGTGGATCTTAACATTCAATGGAAAATCACAAGGGCAATAGTCTGTTCTGGTGGGATAGATGGTTACCATCAGGAACCATCAAAACAATTGTCAACCCCCCTTCAAAACCAGGAAACACTAATGTCAGTAACTTCTTCAATAACCATGGATGGAACACTAACTCCTACAAGACACATTACCTCAGGAAGTTGTTAATGAGGTAAAACAAATCAACATTGGACAGAATCATATTCAGGATCAACCCGTATGGACCCTCAATCCCCAAGGATCATTCTCCTGCTCATCTGCTTACTAGCTCCTCAGGAAAAGAAAAGATAACTCACCTCACCTGTCTAAAATCTGGAATAAGCACATACCTTTTAAAATCTCCTTCACAACATGGAGAATTTTGAAAGGCAGGCTTCCACTAGATGATATTGTACTAAAATTTGGTACTAAAATTATATCTAGATGTTGTTGTTGCAGGGTACCAGAAGAAGAAACTATGAACCATGTCTTTGCAAATAGTTGTACAACAAGGAGGGTATGGAATACTATGTATACCCCATTAGGATTCCAGACTACAGGAAGGAACATTATATGCATCTTAACCCAATGGTGGAGCACATATCCTAAAAATAATGTCCACAAGTTTCTACTTCTAATCACCCCAACCATTATATGTTGGGAGTTATGAAAGGTCAGGTGTGGTAAGAAATATGGTAAGAAGACTATCTCTATTTTTAGAATATGTCAACAGGTCCCTTTTCAGGTTAAAGTCTCCATGGGCCAAAAATACAGTCAGATAGACTGGAACTGGACGTGGGGCACTATATGCTGGATATCGGAAGAATACAAAACAAGATTGAAAAGTGTGATGGTCCTTTGGGAACCTCCAGACATTAATCAATGGAAAATCAATACAGATGGCAGTTTCATAGCAAACTCAGGCAAAGCAGGAGCATAGGGTGTTGTTAGGAAAAAAGATGGTAAAATGATAATGGCCTTCTCATCACCAGTCCATTTCATAAGTAACAATTACTCTGAAATACAAGTAGCTCTTTATAATCTCTTAGTCCTAGCCATTCTCATTTACTAGATCCCGTCGCCTTATGAGGTTTTGGTTTATGTCCCCCTCCTTTGTACTATTTTGCTGATGAATAAACAAGATAGGGGTCAATACCAAACCCCCCAGCACCACAGGGGATGAAAACCTGGGTGTTTGGTTTAAATAAAATAAAATAAAAAACCAATTGTCCGTACTGCAAAGAGGCAGATGAAACACTTAAACATCTTTTTCTAATTTGTCGTAACGCCAAAAGATACTGGGAGGAACTGGGCCTCTAGCGACATATTAATCCTCTACTACACTTGGACAACCCACAAGATTGGCTTCATGAATTAATCAATTACAAAGACTTAAAGTTGCCACATAACATTAACTCGCATAATTTTTTATCTTTAAGTTTTTGGAATAGTTGGATAACTTGCAATCAAAATATTTATGATACATCTCGGGCTAGTGTTAGTGTCAAATATACAACACAACAAGCCACTGAGTTTTCTTACTTGGCAACTTCCAATCACAAAAAACCAACACGATTCATATAACATATGCTAACATGATACTTGATTGCAGGCACCTCCTACTGAAGCTCCATAATTCAATAGTATAACATGCGTACACATAACAAAATAGGGTAGCAGATCAATTAGCAAAAGCAGGCAGCACTTTTGGAGGCAACTCTATGATACGAGTTTTTGATGCAACACCAGTTTTTGTTGAAAAAGTTTTTGAAGATGACAAGCAACGATAATGACCGCACGCTCAATATCTACGACGGACTGCACAATAGCAAATCAAAATGGTGTTTCGATCTGGAGGAATAGCAATGGAAACCCTGTTGTGGATCAACAACTATCAACTTTAGCATTGTTTAACCAAAAAATGATAATTTGGTCAAAACTAGAATTTAAGATAGAAAATCGGGTTACTGATAATCAAGAGACCAAAAAAAAAGTACAATAAGCTTTCGTTAAGCAAGAATAAACAATAAAGAAATTTGTATTCCAATATGATATCAATGATATTTCGTATCCTCCTACAAATGATATAACCTCCTCCTTTTATAGCTAATAAGGAGTAACAGGTCAATTCCTTAGTACAAATAAGAATAATAACGGATATTTAATGAGACAATTATGAGCAATAAATGATATTAAATAAGCCGTTACACAATTATTCCTATTAAATACCAATTTTCCAACGTATCAGGTACTTAATACTGAATCTGGACTCCTTTTTGACTTCAGATCCACGTCCTCAATATCTTTTTATCCATTGTCTCTAAATGATTCGAATTGGTACGGGACTCGTGTCTAAACTGCTTCTCGTGCCTGTTTAACTTCCTCTTCCCGTGTCCTTTGTCACCAAATTCTTTTCTTTTGAATCCTTAAGAATAGGTATGGGACACTTATCTAATTTGCACCCCATGCCTATTTTGAGTTCTTCTCTTTATATCTCTCAATTATTGCCTGTTGACCTTTTGACTAGTCTACGTGTCATGTCACGTCATCTTTAATTCAGTTTTTTTCCAATACAGATAGTCCCCCCACTTTCCTTTTATTTATCAACTAAATAATTGGGAAGTGGTATTTTCGTCATAATCAATGCTAATGATAATACTGACGCCTCAGTTGTCTTTCGCTTTTAATGCTTCTTACACGTGTCCTCTTATGATTAGTTCTGCAATTTTACTTCCTCCTTTCTAGGCTTCTTCCACCTTTCTCTTTATGAAGTGTCAGTTCTCTTTAATATCGACTTTTTGTCATTATACCTCTTAATTTGACGGTTGCTTCCACATATCTCTTCAAATTCTCTCTTCCTTTGCCATCTTCTTCGACTAGTGTTCTCTTGCTTCCTTTTACTTTCCTTTGTTCAAATTCATTTCAACAATGGCGTCTCCAAGCCCCAACCCTAGAAAAGTTCCAATTCTCGACCAATT
>MU668211.1:0-43294 GCA_026770625.1 Nicotiana glauca
TAATAAATATAGATATCTTATAATTAAATATAATTAAAAAATAAAAAATAAATATATAAAATAATAACTACCCATCCACATTGTATGGGAGTAGTTTCAAGTTTGAGTTTATAAATTATCTTAAAATAAAAAAGCAAAAAAAAAAATTTATCTATAAAAAAACAAAAGAAAGAGAAGAAAAACTACCCATTCAAATCGGGATGTAGTTTCAAGTTGGAGTTTTAAATAATTTTAAAATAAAAAATAAAATTAAAAAAATAATAAATTACCAAATCAAATTGGGGATTAGTTTCAAGTTGGAGTTTTAAAATAATTTTAAAATAAATAAAATAAAAATAAAGACATAAAAAAACTTTTAGAGAAAAATATTTAATAAAGTAATATGCTAATAAAACTTTCTTTTAGCAATGTAATAATATTAAATATTTGATGATATAANAAAATTTAGATAATATTATTAAGAACAATAGAAAAAAATTTAAAATAAAAAATATTTCAACAGTAATAAATTATAATCTTCTCATATATGACAAAAAGAAAGCAAATATTAAATATTGGTTAATATAATAAAAAAATATAGAACAAAAAATTATTTACTAACTATATAAGTACCTTTGATTTAATAAAAATTTCATTATTGGGTATATCGTATTGACAAGTAATATGACAACTGAATTTTATTAAAGCGATACAATCTAATATGATCAAACAAGCCCGATCATAATTTAATTTAATTAATATTTTTTAATACTGACTGTGAATCGCACGGGTACGACTACTAATTTTGTACCAAACATGCAAAACACTTTTACATATAATACATTCAATGTGATTCGTCCCTTCTCCAAAAACTACTCACATCGAAAGCCTAAGTACACCAAACTGGCCCTTTATTAAAGATAAAAGAAAAAGTCACCCGGGCTGTATTTTGGGCGTTAGCTGTACGGAGTTGATTGGTCCAATCTAGTATTTTTAGGTGGGGTGACAAAAGTAGGGCACAGGACCAATGAGAAAAAGAACAAAAGAGACTCAATGTCCTTGTACAAGACTAATCCCTAAAAAAAACCTTTTTAGTTCCTTTGTTCCCACATAATCCACGTGCCTTTGTTTTTCGGTTAAGGGTGTGATTTGACCCTCTACTATTATAAATAGGCCTTATTTATCCCCCGTTTACATTTTCTATCAAAAATATCCTTACCATTATATATTAGAGTTATATTTACCCTTACACGTTAAAAACTCCATCCCTTCTTTTAAAATCCGGCAAATGGCCAAATATATCCCTCTACTTTCAAAAAATTAAAAAAATGAAAAAAATATTTTTCAAAAACGACAATATTTTGTTAAAAATAACTTTTTCAGTTTTTAAAAAAACGAAAATATTTTGTTAAAAAATGATTTTTTTTTTGTTTTAAAAAAAAAACAGTTTATACAAATTTGTTTTTTCAATTTTTACAAAAAGAAAATCTTTAAAAAAACTGAAAAATGAAGAAAAAAACATTTTTCAAAAACGAAAATATTTGTTGGAAATATTTTTTTCAGTATTAAAAAAACGAAAATATTTTGTTAAAACTGAATATTTTTTTCAGTATTTACAGTTTTTAAGAAAAATAATATTTTGTTAAAAAAATGATTTTTTTTTCAGGTTTTACAATTTGTTTTGCAAAATCTTTTCAGTATCTACTCAGTTTAAAAAACAAAAATATTTTACAAATTTTTTTAAAGTTTTACAAAAAGAAAATTTTGTTTTTTAAACTGAGTAGATACCGAAAAAATTTTGCAAAACAAATTGTAAAAACTGAAAAAATTATTTTTTAACAAAATATTTTTCTTTGTAAAAACTGAAAAAAATATTCAGTTTTAACAAAATATTTTCGTTTTTGAAAAATATTTTTTTCTTCATTTTTTTCAATTTTTCACAAACTTTTCTTTTTGTAAAAACTGAAAAAACAAATTTGTATAAATTGATTTTTTTTGAAAAACAGAAAAAAAAAATTATTTTTAACAAAATATTTTCGTTTTTTAAAAACTGAAAAAAGTTATTTTCAACAAAATATTTTCGTTTTTGAAAAATAATTTTTTTCATTTTTTGAAAGTAGAGGGGTATATTTGGCCATTTGCCGGATTTCAAAAGAAGTGATGGAGTTTTTAACGTGTAAGGGTAAATATGACCCTAATATATAACGGTAGGAATATTTTTGATAGAAAACGTAAACGAAGGATAAATAAGGCCTATTTATGATAGTAGAGGGACAAATCAGACCCGTGATTCTATTTCCCCCATAAATATTCTCCTTTCTTCCAATTCTTCCCCACACAACTCAAAAAAACTAAACTTTAAGCTACCCCAATTAACTCTTCCCCCCTTAATTCTTCTCATATCAAGAACCAAAATGGCTCTAAAGAAATCAAGCAAACACTTTACTCAAACTGCAGCCTTCAAACAAATTATGAAAAGATGTTCAAGCTTTGGAAAGAATGAGAATGGATACCCTCAAGATGTCCCAAAAGGCCATTTTGTAGTATATGTGGGTGAAAATAGAAGCAGATATATAATTCCCATTTTTTGGTTGACACATCCTGAATTTCAAAGTTTGCTTCGAAGGGCTGAAGAATAATTTTGATTCAATCATGATATGGGACTTACTATCCGTTGTGATGAAGAGGATTTTTGCTCCCTAATATCAATGTTCAAATAAAAAATTGAAGGACTTGAGTTGATGATCTTTTCTTATATATGTGTTTACTTGGAAATTATCGGTGAGACTGCATACAAAAGACCTAATTTTATCCAACTTTTTTCTGGAGTCTCGATCAAGCGCATAACAGAAACTTAGTGCACCGAGCTGTCCTTCATTAGTCAGACACAATGCATCAAGTGAATAGTTAAGTTCAACTAAGAAAGAAACACCATCTAACTCTTTAGGGGGTGAGTTTGTACAATCACATGTACTTAATATTTTGATCAGCGGTGTTAAATTTTCACCCGTTTAAAAAATTCTTGGTATTTCTTATGCAACTGCCCATTTGTGTTAGAATTTGCACCTGATAAATTTCTATGTGACGTTTATGAATTAATGACAAGATGAATTTAATTCCTTCTTTCTTCATTTTGGTCAAAGATAGTGTATAGTTTTTGTGCCAGATTGCCTTGTATGGAAAGTTTCACTCTTCATTTCAGTCAATGAGAAGATTTCCTTTACCCAAAGTTCTTTTTATGGCACTTTAATTTGTTAATATTATTTGTCATGTGACACAAAAATAACCTAACTCCCAAAACTCCTTTGAAAATGATGTGTTCGACTTGACTAAGGTAAATGATCACTAGAGGATGTATGCAAACTACATACAATGATTTCAAGTTCAACTGAACCTAGTATTTTAAGTATATATAACATAAATTCATATTATAAAAAGCTATGGAGTATTAAAATTTTGACAAATATCAAATTTTAAAAATACTTTTAAGCATACAAGTTATTCATACTAATAGCCTTAAATATAAAATTTATCATATTTAAATTCTGAATTCACCTCTCGTGACCACTACTTTTGTTTATCAAATTTAAAGTGGATGACTAAAAAGATGTATACTTCCACTAATATATATTGAGATTTTGATGAATGAAAAGAATGTTACGGTATATTAATATTATGTTTTTTAAAAGAAAATTGATATATAAACACACAAACACAAACGAGAATTACTAGTTTCAATGATGTAGTCAAGTATATTGTTTGATAGGATAAAATGATAGTTTGATAAGATGAGAGGAATAGTTGAACACACAATATTCTTTAGAGCACATGCTAGTAGGATCCCTATGACTATATTACTTTGCGATCAATTTAATGATTTTTGATTTTCCAAATAAAATTATCTTTGTCCATTCTCTCTTTAATTTTTCAACTCTGAGACGCAATGCTTATAGTTGAAGACAAAAGTTAAATTGGAGTGAGAACGATATATGAACGATATATCTATTTGACGAATGAGAGATAACGATCTCTCACATTAACTATTATCATGACAAGTACGTAAAATGATATAAATATACCCACACATGCCGCTCTCTTTATATATATATATATATGATGTATCAGATTTTCATTTTGTACATATATATACAAAAAGCTTCTTTTCTCATTATTCTCTCTGATGTTCATCTTCTCTATTACAATCTCGATTCACTCATTAGAGCCTCCATTAATGGAGTATGAGCCGTGATTGAGATCAGCTCAACTCACATGGTATCAGAGCAATCGATACTGGTTGCTTCTTAGCTGAATAGTTCCGTGTTTGTGTGGTTCAAATTCTCGCTTAAAGTCCAGAGATGGCAGAAGAGAAAATTGATCACACTCATCCTTTATTTCTGCATCCTTCTGATACACCGAGCTCGGTTTTGATTCCAATTCAACTCACCGGATCTGAAAACTACGGATTGTGGCAAAGGACGATACGAATAGCTCTTCAAGCTAAGCGAAAGCTAGGTTTTGTAGCTGGTGTGTGTAGGAAGGAGACTTTTAAGGAATTACATGAAGAATGGGAGACATGCATTGTGATTGTGCTCTCATGGATTATGAACACTATATCAACAAACCTAGTTAGTCGAATACCTTATGCATCATATGCATACCGAGTTTGGGAAGACTTGAAAGAGAGATTTAAAAAGGTGAATCGAGTTCGAATTTTTCAATTGCACAGAGAAATTGCAACAATTTTGCCGGGAAATGATTCTGTTGACTCCTATTTCACTAGACTGAAAGAGATGTGGTCGAAGTATGATGCCTTAGTTCTCACACTTGGTTGTGATTGTGCTAAGTCAAAGGACTACATTGAGCACCTTCATCGTCAAAGGCTGCTTCAATTTCTCAGTGGTCTGAATGAGACCTATGAACAAGCAAGGAGACAGATTTTGATGAAAACTTTTGAACCAACCTTGAATCAAGCTTATGCGTTGATAATTGAGGATGAAAGCCAAAGGTGTAAACCGTATCCAGCCTTAGGAGATAGAAGAGATCCTATTACTATGCAGGCTGGACGAGGACAAGGTTACAAAGGAAAAAAGCCATTCATGAAATGTGAATATTGTAAGATGACTGGTCATTTGAAGAAAAATTGCTACAAGTTGATAGGGTATCCTGCAGATTTAATAAGCTAAAAGGAAAGTTGTGGCCAATTATGCAACTCCAATACTGAGCGTGAGGAACATCCACATGCAGCTGGTGGAAAAGCACACAATGATGGCCCTGCAGGAGGCCACTTATTTACTGAGAACCAATACAAACAAATTCTGGATATGCTGAATAAGGATACTACAGTTCCACAAGTCAACATGGCAGGTATGCTACTGTACTAATGACTGATAATCCTTGTAGAGAATGGATAGTTGGTTCTGGTGCAACTCATCACATAGCAGCTTCCCTAGACATATTACATTCTAAGACTGAATTGAAAGTTCGTATTGATCAAGTTCATTTGCCTACTGGTGAGAAGACAAATATATCTCATATTGGTAGTGCAATATTTCTTCATGATATGGAGATTAAGAATGTGCTATATGTTCCTGACTTCAAATTTAATTTGTTGTCTGTGTCAAAACATAACAAAGGAACTCAATTGCTCTGTCCACCTTTATCATGACTTTTGTGTGTTTCAGAACCTTTGGAGTGCAGGGTGAGGGGGATTTGTAAGGAAAAGGGAGGTCTGTATGTGGTGAAGGATGAGCACATTGCTAGAAGTCTGAGGCAAGCATCAGTTGCAGCAGTTCAGAAACCAGCAGTAGATGTCATTTTTTGGCACAAAAGATTAGGTCACACCTTTGTTAGTACAATGAAAAACATAGATTTCTTACAACTTAAAGATCTAGATGATAATAAGGACTCTTCTGTATGTCCATTGGCTAAGCAGAGCTGACTAGTTTTTCCTAGAAGTTTTACAAGAAGTAGTGGTCCTTTATAGCTTCTACACATGGATATTTGGGGACCATACAAATTTTTCACACATGATAGAAAATATTATTTTCTAACAGCTGTGGATGATTATTCCATGTACACTTGGGTACATTTACTACAATTGAAAAGTGATGTAATAGTTGTGTTATAAAAGTTTCTCTCTATGCTAAGAACACAATTTGATATAGCTGTTAAAACTATTAGAACTGATAATAGAGGAGAATTCTTTAGCAAGTAGTTCATTGATTTGTTTGAGCATTATGACATTGTACATCAAAGTAGTTGTGCATACACTCCCAAACAGAATGGGATAGCTGAAAGAAAATATAGACATATTCTAGATATAGCAAGAGTCCTAAAATTTCAGGCAACTACACCTACCAAATACTGGGAAAAATGCATTATTACTGCTGTTTACATCATAAATAGGCTGCCCTCTATCATTTTACAAGGAAGATCACCATATGAACTTCTGCATCAGAAGCCTTCTCTTCAGCACTTAAGAGTCTTTGGATGCCTGTGCTATGCCACAACTATGCTACATGACAACAAGTTTTCAGCAAGAGCCAAATCTGCTGTGCACATGGGGTATTCAGACACATAAAAGGGCTACATGATCTTGGGCCTTGCAAATAATCATTTTTTTGTTTGCAGGGATATTGTTTTCAAAGAGCATATTTTTCCATTTGCCGGGTCCTCCTCATTGCATCCTGTTAATGCTCCTACTAGGGGGAGTGCACCAGCTGAGCATGAGCATGAACCATTACAGGGACATGTTGGAAATCATGCATCTGAATCATAGCAGACATCTGTGGCAGATAATGTACTTGAACCTAAACTGGATACAACGACTGCAATCCATGAAGCTCATGATCATGATGATGGTGAGACTAATGTTGTTTATGAAGATGATAACATTGCTAATGTTGTAGTGTCTGAAGAAGCTGCAGAAGCATCTGAACCTCATCGGGATCCACATGATGAACCTGCAGAAAATGGAATCAGAGGTCAAGAACCAAGAAGATGTGGCAGAAATAACAAAGAACCCATATGGCTACAAGACTATGTTACCAAGAAAAAGGCACATAACTTTATATCCTATTTCAGACTATTTGTGTTATAATCAACTTTCAGTGGCATGCAGAAGCTTTGTTGCAAAGGTCTTAGAACTCACAAAACCATAGAGCTTTACATAAGCATCAGAAGAGAAGAAATTGATTGAAGCAATGAAGCAAGAAATCAAGGCTTTGGAGGACAATAGAACATGGGAGATAGTAGACTTGCCCAAATGGAAAAACAAAATTGGGTCAAAATAGGTGTATAAAATCAAATACAAAGCTAATGGAGATGTGGAAAGGTTCAAGGCCAGGCTAGTAGAAAAAGGCTATAGCCAAAAGGAAGGGTTAGACTACCATGAGACCTTTTTACCAGTTGCCAAAATGATAACTGTAAGGTCAGTTATTGCAGTAGCAGCATCAAAAGGTTGGAACATGTATCAAATGAATGTGTATAATGCATTTTTGTAGGGGGACTTATATGAAGAAGTGTATATGAAGATGCCTCAAGGTTTTAAGAGACAGGGGAAAACCAAAGTATGCAAGCTAGTGAAATCATTATATGGACTAAAGCAAGCTTCAAGACCGTGGAAGATCAAACTCACAGAAGCTCTCCTTGAGGCAGGATATAAGCAAAGTTTGTATGACTATTCACTGCTTACCAAATAGAGAGGAGCAGATTTTGTTGTTGTACTTGTGTGTGTTGATGATTTGCTCATCACAGGAAACAATGAGCAGTTCATCATAGGAAACAATGAGCAGTTCATCCAGAAAACTAAAGATGTTCTAAATCGAAAGTTTAAAGTGAAATATTTAGGGGAATTAAAATACATCTTGGCAATTGAAGTCATGAGATCCAACAAAGAGATCTTATTAAACCAGAGGAAGTATGCCCTGTAGTTGATTTCTGATCTGGGGTTAGGGGCTGCTAAACTTGAGGCCACTCAAATAGACATGAATAAAAAATTCACTTCAGCTGAGTTTGATGAACATGTTGGAGTGTCTGGAGATGAGTTGATAAAAGATGTTAAAAGCTATCAGAGGTTGATTGGAAGATTAATATATCTGACAATCACAAGACCAGATATAGTGTTTGTAGTCCAAACACTCTGTCAATTTATACAGTCACCCAAGCAGTCTCGCTGGGAAGCAGCATTAAGAGTTATGAAGTATCTCAAACCAAATCCAGGAATGGGCATTCTACTAAGCAGCAAAGGTGGAAATAGTTTAACTTGTTTCTGTGATGCAGACTGTGCTGAATATCCTAATACTAGAAGGTTAGTGACTGCTTTCTTTGTGAAATATGGGGATTCATTGGTCTCATGGAAATCTAATAAACAACAGACATTGTCAAGAAGCTCAGCAAGGACAAAATATAGGAGTCTTGCTGCAGCTATTGCAGAGATAGTATGGCTATGGGTAGTTTACAGAGCTTGGCATTTCAATTGAGCAACTTGTGAGTGTGTTCTGTGATAGTAAGGCAACTCTACAGATTGCAACCAATCCCATATTTCATGAAAGAAAAAAGCATATAGAAATTGAATGTCACTTTATAAGAGACAAGATCAAAGATAGGAAGATGAAAACCTATCATGTAGGGACAAAGGAGAAACATGTAGATTTACTTACCAAAGGACTTGGGAGAATACAACATGAGTATTTGTTAAGCAAGCTTGGAGTGCTTAACATTGTACACCCTCTAGCTTGAGGGGGAGTCTAAAAGAAGCTGAAGGAATGACAGCTCGACAAATTAGTGGGGACAGTCATCCAGCTGTCACTAGTTAGTTAGAGTGGATTCATCTTCTCTATTACAATCTCGATTCACTCATTAGAGCCTCCATTAATGAATGATGAGCTGTGATTGAGATTAGCTCAACTATATATATATATATATATATATATTAATTTTACGTGTATGAGCTGTGCATGTATTTGTGCTAATTACTTGCAGGAGCGGCTCAACCTGGCAGCTAAAGCCAAGGCTTTAGACTCCAAAAAAATATACGGCCCCAAATCTCATTCAAATTACATATATAATAAGTATGTTAAATAATTTCTCCTATAATTTTTTAAATTGGTAAGTATATAAATTTATCTATCATTTGCTATGTCAATAATCGTTAAGGCATAGTTTCAAATATTGAATGACATGCACTTAATGATTTTCTTCTTCCTTCTTCTTTGATTAGTTTTCGCTTTATAATGGCTTTTGTACATACTTTAAGCTAATTAGCTTCAGATTGGTTTTTGGGCTTAATTTTGTAACAGAAAGTACTATGAGAAACTGTACACGTACTCTAATTGAGATACTCAATGAAATAAAAAGATTTGATTCGTCTTTCATATGCCTATATAATATTACCCATAGAAAAATGAAGAAATATTCTCCAACGGAAAGATGTTTTTCGAAAGTGAAATTATAAAAGTTTACCTAAAATCAACAATATTTCAAGAATAATTAAATAAATTGGCTATACTATCAATTAAAAAGAAAATATTAGAAGAAGTTGACTGTAAATTATATTTAACATCTTTGTCTCTAAAGGCCTCTAATAACTCGTTGGCGCTATTGATTACCTAACAGGTTAACACAGCCTTCGTTAGATCGTTAGATATTTTCTGAGGTAGATTTTATCTAACTAGTCTTTGCTTTGTAATGTTGCATCTACCAACCACTGCTTATTGCTAGTACTGAATCAACAACCTCAAAATTTAGATATTAAAAGACAATATCATATGTTTAAACCCTTTTTCTAGATTTAAGATAGACAGGCTTCAAAAAGGAACTCAAAGAAATATCTCGAGAGATATCAGACAAAGTGCAATGGTCCATAACTTTTTGTATAGATAATACTGCAGAACACTGTTATTAGTCTTTTCTAGTTTAGTGTATGTCTTTGTTTTTAGAGGCAGATCGAACAACAATAACAAAGTATCCAGTATAATCCCACAAGTAGGGTCTAGGGAGGATAGTGAGTACGTAGACCTTACGTTTACCTTGTGTAGGTAAAGAAACTGTTTCAGATAGACCCTCAGCTCAGCTCCAACAAGCATAAGCACAATAGCTAAGAGCGGAAAATGCAGTGATAAAGAAGATAAAGGGAACAGTAACACGAACAGGTTAAGAATAAAATCAAGGCACAAGCAACATCAGGTAACTACTGATCTAAGAAATAGAAAAAACGAGAATTGTAGAGGAGAATCCAAGGTTTAAAATTTAGGAATTTAGAATTTTAGTCATTTTAAGTTATCAAGTACTAAATTAATAATTTGTATAATATAAATGAATTTTTTAAAACAAATATGATGGTGGACTAAACTTATTAGGTTTGATCAAACTCTTACGTAAGGAAGGACATCTTTTTTAAGTGGATTATTTGATTTTATAAAGGACAAAAATGGAATAGTTTTACCATCTCCAATTATGATTTCATCCGTGCTGAGAATTTAGTACAGGGCTGTAGACACTAAGAACTATTGGTAATGTGATGAGAATCCCCAGAATCAACTATGCAGTTGTTGGAAGGGATGGAAGCATAAGCCATATGATTGGCAAAGTTGGCTTGAGCTTCAATTGCATTATGAGATCTTGAGCGACAAACTTTGGCTATGTGACCATATTTAGTACATAACTGACATTTGATACGTTATTGGTTGTTGAGATTAGTGTAAGATGGATTGAAATAGGTAGGATATTGAGAGGTGTTGTTATGGTGGGGGGTTAGGGTTAGCATGTGGTGTATTCCTGTGATTTAAAGTAGTAGGGTTTTTGTTCTTATAATTAGAGTTATGGGACTTTTAGTGAAATTGGGCAGTGGTGATTGGTGCGGCACTCTTTGGTTCTGAATATTTTATGAACATTTCATGTGCCAACAGTTTGTTATAAAGTTCTTCAACGGCAATAGGGTTATCTCTAGTCCTAACAGCAGAGAGTTTCTTGTAGTCAGAACCTAGACCATTTAGAAATTTGATTATAATTTCTTCATCTGACAATGGGGAACCACTAGAGGCTAGATCATCAACGATTGATTTAATTTCTTTCATGTATTCACAAACTGAATGTGAGACTTTTTTGAGGTTGGAAAGAGTATCACGAAGGTTAAATATGTGTGAATGAGATTTATTGAGATAGGTGGTTTAAAGTATATTCCAAGCATAGTTGGCAGTGGATGTGTGAGCTATCAGAGGTGCTATTGTGGGATCAACCAATGCCATGATGGAGTTGCAAACCAGACTATCGTGCCTTACCCAAAGGCAAAAGCCGTTATTGGGAACTTATTTGTTAGATTCATCTGGGATATGAGTGGGTAGAGAAGTGGATGAACCACTAACGAAACCAAGAAGGTCATAGACAAATAGAAGTGCGGTGACTTGAGATTTTCAAGTGGAGTAGGTTGAACTCCCTAATAGTTTCAAGGAGAGTTGGCTTGAGGGATTGAAAGAGATGAGATAAGAGGTTTGAACAATGCTGCTTTGGTTGACTTGAACGATGGGTGAGGAAGAGGTTGCTGACGAAGATAATGGTGTTTTGTCACCCATTTTGGAAAAAAAGAGGACAACTTGTGTGAGTTTATTTTAGTATCTTGATACCATATAAGAGTTGATAAGAATTGCAAAAGGCTTGTCTATATTGATTTCAATTGAGAAGTTTATATAAAAGTACCAGAGGTCAAGGGAGAGAGGAGACAGAGTTCTATGTACACAAGACTCTTGTGGAGATAAAAAAAGAATCTCATAAGATACAACTGAAACTAGGACTCCTGGATAGGCTTGGAGTGTCTATCCTTATCACCCTTCAGTTTCCTACCACACAAATACAGTACGAATAGACCAACCTAATATCTCCAATTTGTCCATTTTAATCTTAGCGACAGAGTCAAATTTTCTTCCCTATTATTTGAAAAAGAGTAATTTTGAATCTTATCAGATGTTTAGAAAAAAATCTTAATTTTATCCTTGATTATATCGGAGCTTTAACCTAAGCGTAAAGTTAAACCACTGTATTCATGTGATGACCTGATAGGCCATTTTTAGATTTAGCCTCTATTTCCCTGTTCTGGGACCTCGATTAGCTCTGTTTAACATTTTTCGATTTGTGTACACAGTCCGTGTCCTAATTCGGAAAGTCTTTATGTGAAAAATTAAAGAAAATGTGTAATTATGCCTTAAAACTAACTTGATTTTACTACGGTCAATATTTTGTATACATGGACCCGGATCAATGTTTCAACTATCTCGGTGGGTCCGTATCATGATTTAGGATTTGGGCATATGCCCGGGATTGAATTCTGAAGTCTCTAACTTGTTTCAACTCATTTTGCCAAAAGCTATTTTTTTAAAAGTTGAAGAATTACTAAGTTTGGCTGTAAGTGGACTTCTTAGCTAACAGATTCAGATTTTGATGTTAAAACTTGGAATAGTTCCTATATTTGAAACATGTCTGAAAAATTTGGTCCAGTTCAAAATTGATTTGACATGTTAAAACTTGAAATAATTCCTATATTTAAAACTTGTCTGCAAAATTTGGTCCAATTCGGAATTGATTCGACATGTTAAAACTTGGAATAGTTCTGTATTGCTATTTAAAACATAGAATAGTTCCGTATTACTATTTGACTCTAGTGTTCTTGAGTTTCACTTTGAAAGTTCATTCGGTTTGAGGGTTGATTGTAGATTTTGATGTTATTTTGGTGATTTGATTGCGCGAGAAAGTTCGTATGATATTATTACACTTGTGTGCATGTTTGTTTTGGAGCCCGAGGGGCTCAGGTGAGTTTTAGACATATTTTGGGATGTGTTTTGCATAGGAGAAGTCTGCTGGTGTAGTACCAGTGCTGGCGTTCTGTTGTTGGTGTTGCATTTGCGAGGTCTAGCGCGCGAATGTGAGCCTCGCTTTTACGAACAATGAGTTTCATTTGCGATCAAGGGCTGGGCTGGTGAACTTCAAATTTGCGAGAATTTCTTTGCATTTGCAGACGCTAGACCTTCAAAATTGTAGAGGATGTGGTTGCAATTGCGGTCACTGGCCACTTCTTTGCTTTTGCGAAGTGTTTGGTCGCATTTGCGACCAAAAGTTGCATTTGCGACGACTATTCTTCTGATACAGGGTTAACATTTGCGAACCCTTTCTCGCATTTGCTGTGTTTGCACTTGCGAAAAAGACATCGCAATTGCGACATTCGCATGTGGGTAAAAGAGGAAAAAAAAATGAGATTTAGCTTGTTTCTCACAAACTCTCAACCCTAAACACACTAGAGACAATTTTCCAAGAGATTTTCTCTCTAAATTCTTTGGTAAGTGACTTTAATCCATTTCTTTTTAATTACCCATTATATTTCATGAGATTTCAACATCATGTTTAGGATTTTTATTGTAGAAATTAAGGATCGGGTAGAATTGAGGAATTTTGTAAAATTGAGATTTCAGCCTCGAATTGAGGTTGGATTTCAAAATAAATCACCTAATGAGGCTCGAGGGTGAATGAATAATCGGATTTTGGTCTGAATCTTGATTTTGACCAAGCGAGCCTGGGGTTGACTTTTGTTGACATTTTCAAAAATGACTAATTGAATCTCTTTCATTTTTGGCTAGTTTCTAAAGCTTATTTTGAATTGCTTGGTCAATAATTTTCTAGATTTGGTGGGTTTGGAGACTGGTTAAAAAGACAGGGCCATGGTTGATTGATTGCTTGATTTGTGGTGTGAGGTATATGTTGGGTCTAACCTTAATTTGAAAGAATTAAGGACCCTTGAACTTCTTGTTATATGCATTATATGAGAAACAACGTATATGCGAGGTGACAAGCTTATATGCGTCGTTGTATTACTTGTTTCCATGCTTTCATTTCTTCATTGTATATCTTATTACATCCCTTAATTGCTACATGCTTATTAGGATTTCATGTCATATTTTCTACTTTCCATTTAGTATTCCTTGTATTAAAATGTCCATTCCTTCCATAATTCCATCCGTATTTACTACTTGTCTCTATTTTCTTTCTTGCATATCAAAATTGTCTTATGACTTGTTTAACTTATAGTTTCATATCATTTGTTGCCTTCAATAATGTAGTTTCATTTGTACGAATTGTTAATTAGTAGATACCATTGAGTTGGTAAAGTTAAGACCTTCGAGTTGTTCGAGATACGTTGATTGTCATGTTATTCTCCATTATCAGTACATTTGTTCTATTCATGTTGAAATTCTTGTAAATTTGGGTTGTTGAATTGCTATTGCTGATTGAAATTGTTTGGGGATAGGGTTTCATGCTACAAGGGAAATTAAAAGGTAATCAGTTGAAATGGTGGAATAAGGATAGATTATGATATTGACAGTTGATGATATGGTGGGATAGGGTTGCGCGCCGCAATGGATTGTATAAAGTTATATTTGTTATGACTGTTGGTTTTGCCTTGGTAATTGAGAGGAGTTACATGACTTGTTATTTTGGACTCTCTGTTAGTTTGATTTGTATTTGTTATTATGAATTATGTCACGACCCAAACCCATGGGCCGTGATGGGCACCCAGTGCCTTACTCAATCGGTCATTTTGAGTAATTTCTCTTTTCTCGGTTATTTGAGGGCATGAGTAGCTCCGTATGATGTATTTTGACTTATGTGAGTCATCGATTTTGGTTTTTTACTTTATTTGGAATTGATTTGCAAGAATGATTCTCAACTTGAAGCTTAAAATTTGAAAGGTTTGACCAATCTTTGACTTTTAGTATTTGACCTCACATTAGATTTTTGATGGTTCAGTTAGCTCCGTTTGGTTATTTTAGACTTAGGAGCACATCCGGATTGTAATTTCGAGGTCCGTGGTAGAATTTGGCTTGAAATGGCAAAAGTTGGAATTTTAAAAAGTTTGACCGGGAGTGGAATTTTTGGTATCGGGGTCGAATTCCAATTCCAAAAGTTGGAGTGGGTCTATAATGTCAAATGTTACTTGTGTGTAAAATTTGAGGTCAATCGAACGTGATTTGGTAGGTTTCGGCATCAATTGTGGAAGTTGAAGTTTCAAAGTTCAGTGATTCCAAATTGAGGTGTGATTCGTCATTTTGATGTTTGTTTGAGTGATTCGAAGGTTTGCCTAAGTTTGTATGGAGTTATATAACTTATTGGCATGTTTGGTTCATATCCTGGGGGCCTTGGGTGTTTTCGGGTGGTTCGCGGTTCAAGTTTGAAGTTTGGAGAATTTGTTGAAGTTGGCCTGTTGCTTGTGTAATCGCACCTACAAGGGCATTACCGTAGTTGCGACGTTGTAGGTACAATTGGATGGATGCAGGTGCGAGTGTGTTTTGTATTGGGAAAGACCACAGGTGCGACTGGTCGTACGCATCTGCGAGCTTGCAGAAGTGGGTAGTTGCTCATAGAAGCGGAAGAGACGAGGTCTGGCAATGGCCGCAGGTGCGAGGTCATTTTCGCACTTGCGAAGTCGCAGAAGCGGATAGGAAGTGTAGGTATGGAGATGCAGATTTAAGTGGTTTTCCACAGAAGCATAGGTTATGTCGCAGAAGCGATGCCGCAAACGCTGGTAATGTGTCCGCAGATGCGGAAGTGCTGGACCTAACGTTAAATACAAGGCTTCGCGATTTTGGCTTTATTTTAACATTTCCAAGCTCGGAATGAGGCGATTCTTGAAGCAATTTTTACCATATGAATCGGGGTAAGTATTTTTTACTCGGTTTGGTTATATTCCATGAATCTATCTTCGATATTAGCTCTTTGTTGAGGAATTTCTAAAGAGGAAATTGGGGGGTTTTGGCCTATATTTACCTTGAAAATAGTACTAAAAATTAGATTTGATTTTGTGGTTCTAAAAATATGTGATCTATTTTTATGCTAGTTGATAGGCAATAGATGCTAAGTGAAGGATTAGTGTTTACCTTGAAAATGGTAATAACAATTAGATTTGATTTTGTGGTTCTAAAAATATGTGATCTATTTTTATGCTAGCTGTTTGACAATAGATTCTAAGTGAAGGATTAGAAATTAAGATAATAGCTTGTAGACAAACTAATAATCAAACCGAATGGCTGGAAATCAGGGCCTCGAGCTAGCAATACGGGGCCTCGAGGTCGAGTCGGACGCCGACTAAGGGCGATTGATGAAGGATAAACAGTTATGAGAGCTGCGATGGCGGCTCTTTATGATCAATAATGAGCAATAAATGATGAATAATTAATATAACACGATGAATATAGGCAATTATAAATGTAAATAATGAGATCAAGAGAATGTGTTTAAGTTAGAGAGTAGAGAATATTCTTGTATTGAATGTAGTGTGTTGTACATTGTAACTTTACAAAATCACAAGGGTCCCCTTTATAGATGAGGGAAATCTTAATGTGGTACAAAATGCATTTATTAAAAGGACATGAGGTTGGCATGGCCATTTAATGCCACTGTACGGGATTGAACTAGCCTAGTAGGCTAGGTTAGCTTTAATCATATGCCTTGTGAGCTTCCCGCTAGTGCGTCGTAGCCGCTGGTTTGCACTGCCTCGAGGTTGATCATTATGAACCCTTGGGGGCGAACTCCGAGCTAGACTTCGAGCCTTCTGGGGATGGTCTCTTCGAGGCATCCTAGTGATCATAAAATCAAGCCCTCTGATTTTTACCATGTACAGATAGTCCCCGCATTTCTTTGAATAAAAAATAAGAAACGATTTTTACACCGATCATCTCAAGCCTCTTGCAATGATGTCATGCTTATGATATCAGCTTTTGCGATAACAGAGACGTCCCATCGATATGTCTTTCCTAGGAATATTTGATATAGTGCCAGTTTACTTTCTCAAGGCGATAATATCGCCGCCGATCCATCTCCCAACAGGCATTTATTGTGCCTGTCCATCCGTTTTTCAAAGTCATTGATTTTGCCGTCGGTACGTTTCCCAAGGCATTTATTGTGTTATTGTTACGCTACCTCATTTCTATAAATGGAAGCATTCTTGAATCAAAACCTCATTCAGTCATTCTTCAACAACCTTTGACTCCTTACTTCTCTTTATCTTCATCCAAATTTATTTCCCATGTTTAAAGCCTATGGCCGCAAGGTCATACGACAATGTTCTTGACAGTTATGTTACGGCTCTTTCTCAAAGCTTTCCCCTATTGAGTGGGATCACATTGGTTTGTTGTTGTTATTGTTGTTGTTGTTATTGTTATTGCTGTTGTTTCTATCGTCATTGGCTCGAGACGATGGGAGAGGGGGGAAGCACCGGATTTCTTCCTACTCAGGAAGATATTCAAACTTTGCACTACTACTCCAGAGGATGTTCGAACTTTATACAGCTGCTCACCTCCCTACTTCGGCTTGGTGTGGCACTACACCCCTTTTGCTCCTTTTGCTTTCTATGTAGTGAAGCAGTGCTACCAGCTACTAACCTACACGGCACAATTTTCAAAGAAATAGACTCAAAGTGGCTGTGCTGTCAAGCCCTACGCTCGCCAAGTCCTCTATCAGGCTGCAATTTTCTAGGCCTGCTAAGAGCGTTTGCTCTTTGGCAAGCTACGGACCCTTCTTCATCTTTGTGTGCTTCTTTATCATTTTCTGCTTCTTTGTTTTTTCCTACTTCGGAGAGATTCTCGAAGATGTCGTTTGGAAGGTCGAGATGGGGTCCTCGAGGGAATGGTTCTCGCATAAATTGCCCCAAAAGATGTAACATCAAGAATAGTTTAGACTTTATTTTTTTCCCTTTTGTTTCTGTTGTAAGGACTCTTCGTGGGATTTTATAATCATGGTTTATTAATAAAAAAACTATTTCTTCAATTTATCTCTGATTTATGTTGGATTTCCCTTTATTTGTGTTTGTGAAGAATCGAGCATATGGCTTTACCCATTGGTCTGAATATCGGATCAGGGTGTAAGTATTTCCTCGGTTCACAATCGGTTAATACGATATTTCCTGGAACCCTTTGTCCTTCCTCGGACTGAGCTTGCATTGAATTGATACAAACTTAGGCTACAGGGACCTTTGTATTTCAATAGAGGAAAAGTGAGGCTTCGAGTTTTAAAACAAATTTTAGCCTTTTAGGCCCCGTTGATATTCCTCGAGGGATATTTTGATTGACCATCTGAGAATAAAGATAGCCCTGAGACTTTCACAGACAGTCCCTGAGTGAGAGTTTGCTCGAGCTCGGACAACCATGATCTGAAGGCGAAAATAGCCCTGGGGCTTCAATAGTAATTCTCAAATGAAAACTGGCTCGGGCTCGGGTAGCTCGAGGGCTAGAGAATCGGGTGAATGACCCACATTTGTAATAGCAGAAATCCTTGAGGTAGGGTACCACCTCGAGTTCTGGTTTACTTGAGTAGCTCTTTAGAGCTTATCTTTCGTTTTGATAGAGATCCTCGAGATCGGCCACCATCTCGAGGCTTATAATGATATTAGTGTCCCCTTAGAGCCTATCTTTTTTTTGACAGAGATCCTCGAGATCGGGCACCATCTCGAGGCTTATAATGATATTAATGGCCCCTTAGAGGCCTATGTTCATGGAAGCAAAGATCCTCGAGATCGAGTACCATCTGAAGGCTAGGTTGATCTGGGGGTCCTTGATCCCAAAACGTCGAACGACAACATTAATTGTATAACATAGTTATGAAACAACCAAGATGATCCTGCCGATACATCTTCCCAAAGTGATAATGACTTAGTCAGTATTTTTTATTTGGCCTTTGAGGCAGGCGAATAGTCATCGCTTGCTCTATATATATGTTTGTCTTCCCTTCTTTGAAGATCCCGCTATTTTAAGTAGCTATCCTCCTTTATAGAGTTCTTCTTCTCTACGTTAGTCTTTCACCATTTTAGCTTTGAAGCCCTCGCTCAAATTTTCACTCCAATTCTCTGATTTTACCATAGTTATGGATGCTACGCTAGGATCCGTTCAGCAAGGAGAAAGAAGTTCTGCCTCTGGTTTCTGCCTGGTTGATGTTGCATCGCCGGTGTCAGGCGAGCGAACCTCGGGACATTTGTTTTGAGAAGAGACCTTTTGTCGGAAAAACCTCCCAATGTTCAGGGTCATTGGGAGTATGCCTCGAAGTTTATTTCTTCAGTGAGGAAAGATTATAGGTGGGGGAAAAGGTGGTACTGTAGGTAACTTCCGCTGAAGAGAGCATCATGGATCATGCCGATGGATTTTTGAATGTATACATGTCCCTTTATGCTGGGCCCCCTTAATAGGGTTGTTCTTGACTTCGGTCGAAAGTATCGGGCTACCTTGGCACAGGTTCATCCATCGCTTTGGAGTAGTATTGATGATGAGATTCTTTGCGGAGGAAGCAGGGCTTGAGTTTACCCTTAGTCATCTCATCAGGCTGTACCGGCCTTTTCACAATCGAGGCCTGTTAACCCTACAATGCTGATCCACCAGGCCCTTTGTTGTTGATGATGAAGAAGATAGGGATCGGGGATGGATGAGCCGATTCATCCGAGTACGAACTGTTGACATTATCCCCGTGGAGTTTCTGTCATTTCCCGAGGAATGGAATTTTACACGTAAGTGGCAAACTTGTGCCTTCGTTGTTTTGTTTATGGTGGAGGTAGGCTTAGTAAATGCGCCTTTATTTCCCTTTCCACAGCAATTCCATGGATGCCATACGAATTCCACGACCTGACGAATTGGGCTTGGAAGTTGGCGACTCACTCGTCTTATGATGAACGTAAGAGGTGAGATTTTTCTAAGGGTAGATGGGAGGATAAACACCACGGTACATGCTATATGATTTGCTTTTCTTTTCATGCATACTAACTCCGTCATCGTAGGCATTGGGGAGTAATTAGAGGTGAGATCGTGTCCTCTCGGAGAGGGAGAAGGATCGCTAGCTTCTGGGCGGAGGAATAGTAATAATAAGCAAAAAGGGACTTCGAGGGCGATGATGCTTATAGCAGGATGAGTCCATCCTGGAGGCTTAGCGAGGATGCATCAGCCGAGCCTTCAGCACCTGAGATCTCTAGCTTTGGAAAAATAGTCCCTCTTCCACTGCCATCATCTTTTCCCGTCGAGGGTACCTCGAGAAACGAGGGTTCTCTGCTGCCAAAGTTATGGATGCTCGGGCTTAAGACGAAGCAATCTGAACTAAGGCTTATAAGAAAGTGGCCTTCTATTTTAAGGACGCTGCCAACACTCGAGCTTAGCTGAGAGGGGATCTTGACTGTGAGAGCAGAAGCAAGGAGTATGCTCGGTGCAAATCTTGAAGGGAAACCCTCGAGGAGATCCACGCTAGGGGTTTTGACCTCTCGGAAGAGATAAAGCAAGCAAAGGCGGATGAATGTAACACTAAATTCCTACTGTCCAATGCCGAAGATAGCGAGAGAGAGGCCGATGTGCCATAGTCCCTGAGGGGGACGTAGTATTAGGCTTTTTATTTTTAATCTTATGTATGGTGTTCCTAGAATACTTTGTACATGAAACCTTAAGTAATTATATAAGGAAAACTTTTGGTTCAATTCTTCTTTGCATGTGCACGTCATTCTTTGCTTTGAAATTTGACACTTTCTCAATGATTGGCCGGATGAATTAGGCCTTGGGTTAAAAAATCCTTAGGCTTCAATACGACCTCGAGACTTGCTAGGCTGGCTCATAGGCTCTTACGTATTTTCCTTTAGGTATTCTTGACTGTGTTTGGGTTCAATCTTTAAGTTGGGTTTTGACTTTAGTTTATTACTCTTCAAGTTTTGAATTTTAAGCTGGCCCTTAGGCTATTACGCATTGGGTCAGTATGACCTTTTATATTGGCCAGCGATAGTGGCTCTTACGCATTGGGTCGGTACGACCTTTTAGTAGAAGCCGACATTTAAGATCTTATGTTTTTGCTCTTAGGCATATTCGGTTAACTGTTTCGGTTTCAGTCTCCGAGTTGGGTTTTGACTCGAGCTCATTAACACTTAAGTTTTGGATTTAAAGCTGGCCCTTAGGCTCTTATGCGTTAGGTCGGTATGACCTTTTATGTGAGCTAGCAGTAGTGCCTCTAATGCATTGGGTCGGTAAGACCTTTTATATGGGCTGGCGGTAGTGGGCCTTATGTGTTAGGTCGGTACTACCTTTTATATGTGCTGGCGGCAATGGCTCTTACGTATTGGGTTTGTATGACCTCTAATATAGGCTTTATTTTTCCCTCGTTACATACTTTTTTTTGGAAATTATGTTTGCCTGACTCTTCGACGGTTCGATAAAAACCTCGATTTGCGAGTCATTATGTGGAAATGAACGAGCACCTCGGGAGGTTTTGTTAGATGGCTGAGTGTTTCAAAGCCTATAGTTTGGAGCTGACATGGTCGAAGCTCTTTTACCTATGTCGAGGGTAGCCTTGTTTAACCAGTTCTTTTTGAAGTACTTTCGAAGTAATTGAAAGCTTGTGATTTTATAGCAATGGTTGGGCATCCCTGAGTCGCGTTAGTTTGGCTGGCACAACCTTGTGACCATAGTCATTATGTTTGACCGGAGCCTTTCAGTCCCCGAGTGAAGTAGTTTTCGGCGTCTATATCGAGGGTATGCTTTATTTAGGGGTCTTATAAGTTCGATATATAGCGTTAACTTTAAGATCGAGATTATGCCTTCTATAAGGTCTTATAAATTTTTACATGCCTTACTTTGAGGTCTTTCAGTTTTGGTTACTTGGTACATGCATGGTTCATGCCTTTCTTGAGGTCTTACAGTTATTGTTGTTGCCTTATATAGGTCTTACGAGTCTGAGGTTGCCCACATGGGGTCTTATGGCCTCAGATTTTTGATAAGTTGATGGGATGGCAATTAGCGACAGTCCTCGAGACATTGAAAGTTTTCTTGGATCTGGAGCCACTTTTGTAGACTTGATGTTGCCTCATTGTGGGCTTACAGGTTTGAAGCTTCCGACCCGGAGGTCAGATAACTTTGAGTTTTCGACGCCAATTCTTGAGTGTTCGGGATATTTTCTGGCGCTAGAGCCATTTTTGTAGACTTGAAGTTGCTTCATCGAGGGCTTACAAGTTCGAAGCTTCCAACTGGGAGGTCAAGAGGCTTTGAGTTTTTGATGCCGGTCCCCGAGTGTTCGGCTCTGGACCCATTTTTGTAAGAAATAGCAAACTTTTTTGAAACGCAAAATTCTTTGATGGAGGGGAAAGTATTCTTTGATTACTTGGTAAAAGTATATACGTTTTCGCTGTCAAAGGCTCAGTTATTCTATACGAACACGGTTCGTTCGACCGTTTGGCCCGGTATACCATTTTCTTATCGAGACCCTAATTAGCACATCTTGGTTTCTCCGAGAAGGTGATCTTCCGGGGGGATGTCCCCCGGTATTCAAGGTTGATTTGAAGATAAGCCTTGAATAATTGTTGAGTCTTCCTTAGGTAGCATATAGATGTTGCCTCGTTAAAACACTTCTTGGGATAAAAACCCGGTCGAAGGAAAAGAGTTTGAACCAGAGGCCTTCAAGTTGGAAAGTGCATCTGCTGTTTCGATCAGATAACTGCACACAGTTTTGTGTGAAATGTAACTAAAAAGGGAGATGATTATACCTTAGTGCCGATAGCGCTTTGAGCCTCAATGTGCTTTAAACTTTTTTTTAGGACACGGCATAGTCCTTTGCTACTTTAGTCGGGTGTAGCCGAGAATATAGCTTGTTATTGCTATTTTACTATTTGCTTATCCTTTGGCTCCTTCGATGGTGGAGGCATTGGCGCCGGTGCCACATTGTGCAACATATCTTTTGCTGTATGCTATTCCCCGTAGACGGTTTTTATCCCATCCTTTGTCTGAAATTTTATCATATGATGGAGGGTGGATGGTACTGCTCTCATGTAGTGTATCCACGACCTTCCGAGCAAGGCGTTGTATCTCATGTCCCCTTCGACGACATGAAACTTGACATATTGGGTCGTGCCGGCCACGTTAATCGGGAGGGTGATTTCTCCTTTCATTATTTTGCTTGCCATGTTGAATCCATTAAGGACTCAAGAGGCGGGCATGATCTAGTTGAGCAGTCCGAGCTGCTCCACCACCCTCGACCTGATGATGTTGTCCAAGCTACCTGGATCCACAAGAAAAGAAATTACCAATGCATCGTTTTAGGGCAGAGATAGAGCCTCGATGTCTTCGTCGCTGAATGTTAGGGCATCCTCCGGTATGTAACTTTGAGTTCGCTTTTCCCTGGTGATGGATATTCTTATTCTCCTGACCATGGGTTCCTGCGGAGCATCGATACCTCCGAAGATCATGCGGATGACATGTTGTGGCTCGTCTGTTTCACTCTTTTGGTCGCCTCTCTTTCCCCGAACTAATTTTTGGCTCGGTCGCTGAGGAATTCTCGAAGTTGACCTTTGCTGAGTAGTTAGGCTACTTCTTCCCGGAGTTGTCGGCAATCCTTGGTCCTATGACCGTGTTTTTTGTGAAATTCACACACTAAGTTATGGTTCCTTTGCAAAGGATACAGGCCTTGGCCACCTGGTGTCTCTGATTTTACTAATGGAAAATACGATGTCTAAAATGTCGATGTTGAAGTTGTATTCTGACAAGAGGGGTTCCTCCGTCGGCCCTGTGTGCCTATCGAATCTAACTCTGCTAAGAAGTCTCCGAGTATTCTGGCCTTAATCTAGCCTTCGGTTGTTGTAGGGTATGTTGCGCCTTGTGGCGTTTCTTCTATCTTCAGTGTATGGTTGGTATCTTTCTTTGATTGGCTTTGGCTCCTCTGTCGGAAGCCTTCTAGGATATACCGAGCCCGATAGAGCTCCTAGTTTGTCGTCTTGAACCCTGTTCTTTGATTGGGATCGGTTGTGGACGTTTGACCAATTGACTAAGTTCTGCTTCAGCTGTTTCGAAGCTACCGAGCTTCGCTAGTTCAAACATTGAGTGTAGGCCTACACTACCCAATCATTGGAGACTGGTGGAGTTCTACACTACCCAATCATTGGAGACTGGTGGAGTTCCATTATTTCCATTTGAAAACGAGATACGAAATCTCGCAGCATCTCATTCTACCTTTTCTTGATTTTGAAGACGTCGGATTTCCTTGTAGCTACCTTGATGGCACCAGCATGTGCCTTTTTTAAGGAATCTACTAGCATGGCAAATGAGTCTATCGAGTTTGGGCCTAGGTTATGATACCAAATCATCACCCCATTTTAAAGTGTCTCTCTGAACTTTTTTAGTAGGACGGATTCGATCTTGGCGTCCTTTAGGTCGTTGCCCTTCATCGCACAAGTGTAAGTAGCGATGTGCTCGTTGGGGTCCTAGGTTCCGTTGTACTTCAGAAGGTTAGGCATTCAAAACTTCTTTGTAATGGGTTTTGGGGCCGCTTCATGTGGGAACGGATTTTGTACGAACTTCTTCGAATCTACACCCTTCAGGATCGGGGGTGCGCCCGAAATTTGATCGACCCTAGAATTGTTGGTTTCTAACTTCTTGTCGTTGGCTTCTATCTTCTTCTCACTCGACTCGATCCTCTTTATGAGGTCCTCTATCATCTTTATGATGACGGGGTCGCTGCCGACCCATTGTTGCTTGATCGTTCTGGTACCTGCTTGGTTTGGGGAGCCGTTTCCGGTGCTATCGTGCTGGGAGTTTTCTGATGGCTTTGCAGCTGAGCAATTGCCAGATGTTGTGCTTGTAACATCTCGAAAATGACGTAAAGGCTAAACCCTTTTTCTTCCAGAGACGGGATTTTTTGAGCTTCTTGTTGATCTCCTTGGTGTATGCTCCTGTTGGTGTGGGAGCTTATTTCGATGTGTTGAGCGTCTCGCGAGACCACATCCACTGGAATTGGTCCTGGTGCATCCTCAGGGTTTCATGGTGGTACACCAACACCTGGAATAGCTACACCATTTTTTCCATGGTCCTCAAGATTGTCGTTTTCATGTGCGTTTACTGAGTTATACATTTTGACCTGAAATCAAAGATCTTGGACAAGAAAAAGTGTGAAAGATAACTTGCGTTATGTCGTAAACCAGCAAGAAAACAATCACTATTATTTTTAGCCCCATGGTGGGTGCTAAATTGCTTACCTTAAAAATGGTAATAACAATTAAATTTGATTTTGTCGTTCTAATAATATGTAATCTATATTTATGCAAGTTGTTAGGCAATGGATGCTAAGTGAAGGATTAGTGTTTACCTTGAAAATGGTAATAATAATTAGATTTGATTTTGTGGTTCTAAAAATATGTGTTCTATTTTTATGCTAGTTGTTAGGCAATAGGTGCTAAATGAAGGATTAGAAACTAAGATAATAGCTTGTAAACAATGTAATAATCAAATCGAATGGCTGGAAATCGGGGCCTCGAGCTGGCGATACGGGGCCTCGAGGTCGAGTTGGATGCCAGCTAAGGGTGGAAATGAAGGATTAACACTTATGAGAGTTGAGATGGCGGATCTTTATGATCAATAATGAGCAATAAATGATGAACAATTAATAAAACACAATGAATATAAACAATAAGTGTAAATAATGAGACCAAGAGAATGTGTTTAACTTAGAGAGCAGAGAATGTTCTTGTATTGATGTAGTGTGTTATATACTGTATCTTTACAAGATGATAAGGGTCCCCTTTATACATGAGGGGAATCTTAACATGGTACAAAATTCATTTATTGAAAGGACACGAGGTTGGCATAGCCATTTAATGCCATAGTACGGGCTTATACTAGCCTAGTAGGCTAGGTTACCTTTAATCATGTGCCTTGGGAACTTCCCGCTAGTGCGTCGTAGCCGTTGGTTTGCGCTGCCTCAAGGTTTGCATTATGAACCCTTGGGAGCGAACTTTGAGCCTTCCAAGGGTGGTCTCTTCGAGGCACCCTAGTGATTATAAAGTCGAGCCCTCTGATTTTTACCGTGTACAACCTAAAGTTTCATACTATGAATTTTTGAGTTCTGAACAGCGATAGGAGTGGGATTTTTGGTTGGACTCGTAATTGGATGGGTTGTCGGATTCTATGAGGTTTGTCGAGTTTTAAGGCGTGGTCCCGAGTGTGATTTTTGGCTGATATTGGGATTTGATGTAGAATTCGATGTTTATCAATTGTATGTGTTTCCTTGGGCATTATCTGATGTATTTGAGTTGCTTTTGGCTAGTGTTGAGACATTCGAAGGTCGCTACTTGCGTGATGGCATTCTTGGAACATCGCTTTGCTTGCTGGGTGTCGGAATTGGCTTGCTTAAGATAAGTATCTCTTCTAAAATTAGTGCTTAGGGTATAAAAACCCCGAATTAGGTACTATGTGATTGATGTTGAGGTGACGTACATGCTAGGTGACAGGCGTGTGGGCGTGCACCCTGTTAATTGTGACTCTATTGTTTCTAGGGCACTGAATAGTGGCCCTATTTTATTGATATCTATGTTTTCACCATGTGATACAATAAATGAGTTGTACATCATGCTAGATATCATGTTTAAGCCATATGCTGATATTGTTGGGACCCATAGTGGTTGTTTCTTGATGTTATCTCATTAAATTCATTGATATTTCAAACTTAGTACCATTTATGCATTCATATCATATCTCATTCTAAGTTCTTACTTATTGATACATCATATAATTGTTCCGGGTCAGTTTTCAAGGCATTGTGAGCCCGTGGGTAAGAGTTGAGAGACTGATGACTGAGTGAGGCCGAGAGCCTGATTATGAGTGACAATTATGGGATCGGGCTGCACGCAGCAGCATATTGTTTTGATTATTGAGTAGGTCCAAGGGCCCGATTTATTTATGCCATGATCTGTTTGCTATAGCGCTTTGGGCTGAAGTAGCCCCTCCAGAATCTGCACACCCCCAGTGAGCGCGGTTGATTATATTCAGGGATAGATCTTCCCTTGGTATAGAGATGGATCTTCTCCATGAGGCTGGATTGGCCTGTTTCCTTGGTCCTAGGTAATTTATAGTCAATGATGTATATATTTTGGGATGGATCTTCCTGGGCCGTATGGGCCATATACAGTACCGAGTGGTTGATTATGATGAGAGGAAGGTGTGATACAGTGAGGTTGAGTACTCTGAGAGTGTGAGTACATGATTCATCTGTAAGATACATGACATTGGCATGCATATAAGGCATACATGCATAGAGATGCATTTTTCCTCATGTTGTATGGTATCACATCATTCATGACTTTTACACCTTGGTAAGAGGGCATAGAGTGGTATTTCACACTTATTAATTGAAAAAGGAAATGAAACATGTTTACCTATTGGGGAAAGGATTCTGAGGAAAAATTATTGTTTTCAAAATATCTCATGATATTTCGATGATTTTGATAAAGGATTTGGATTTTTTACTGATATTCTTGAAAAGAGAAACTGTTTTTTTTTTTTGCAAAAACTATGTAAAGTTGAATTTTTTTACCTCTGAGAGTATCTCCTTATTTATTTGCTCTACGTAGTTTGAACTACTGTTGGTTATTTGTGTTGGACCAGGCCTATGGTCCAGCTCTCCATTGCTTTCAACCTGAGGTTAGGTTTGTTACCTTTTGAGTATATGGGGTCGGTTGTACTCATACTGCACTTCCTGCACAGTGCATGCAGATCCCGGGAGCCGGTGTTGCTGTGTTCGATGGTTGCTGGGTTTGAAGGTGTAGTTGCATTACGGTTGTGGCTGCCTCTTGTTCATGGTAGTCATAGATTTATAAAATTCTGTTTATGTACTTACCAAACAGAAGATGTATTTATTTCATACAAGCTTTGTAATCTCTATTCTTATAAGCTCGTGATTTGTACTACTATTACTTGGGAATTGTATAAGATTCAGATAAATCCTATGTTTAACTACTTATTAATATTGTCGAAATTGAATAGTTAGTAGATGGCTCACCTAGCAGGTTGCGTTAGGTGCCATCATGACTAGTAAATTTTGGGTCATGGCAGAGTACCAATGTAATGTGTCTTTCGTATCATTCTATCATAGGTAAATGAAACAGAAAGGTTGTCATGAGATAAATAGAATGAAGCATGAGGAATACTTAATATAAAATGACCCAACATTGTCACATCCCCTTTTTTCCCTCCTCCGCGAGGGAGAAGTCTGGGTTTCGACATTCATGGGGTGTGATAACTCATTTTCTTTTTGGAATTGGGTATTTGAAGAGTCGCCACCTAAAAAATTAAGGTGCGTTAGGGCACCTAGTGATTAACTCTTGGATTGGTTTGCATTACTAAAGATTAGGGTAAGGGCTCGAAATAACCTCGAGGGGAAGGTGTTAGGCGCCCCTCTTGGTCCACAACTGTGGGTCCTGACCGAACATATATTTACAAATTAGTCCATAAATAAATATATGAAGCAAATAATTGTAGGCAGAGCATGTTGGGCATTATATAATTCAAATAATAAGACAAAAAATTAAACAAGTTATGTGTAGGAAAGTAAAGCATCGAGTAAAGAGAATTTGGGAGAGGGGTCCTTGGTTGATTAACCTATAGGATCATCCCACACAATGTTCGGTAAACACTCCTTATTGAGGGGTTACACGTGACATTAGCGCGTAGTCATAATATCCCATATCTACCCTTCCCATACCCTTAGTGGTCATGCAAAGCGAGTGTTTGGTTAGCAATCTCTATAGCGTGCTGCTACCCGTCCATTCTTAATGGTTTTGGAGGGATTTAAGACCTCTACCTATAGATGGTTCTAGACAGGCCCCTAAGGTTTAAAAGGTAAAAATACTAAAGTGACAAGCAATAATACATAGGACTCTTAGGAAGCACGAACAGGAAGGAGAAAATAAGAGGCTCAGTTTACCTCCATAGGTAAGCCATGTAAACAGCACAACTCAAACACAAATAAGGGCCTTTTGTTAAACAGTATCCTGAGGCAGGATGTCTAAGTGAATATGAAGAAGACAAGCAATTTATTTTATAAACTCAAGAGTAATTAACCTAGCAGTTGCCTATTGTTTTTTTTAAAAAGCCTGTTAGGATCAGAAAAGATATTCGGTCCTAGAAACAGTTTCAGGATTGCATGTTTTGAAAATGTCCTACAGGCTTACCTATACGCGGAATGCTGATGAATACCTTTTAAGGTAAAGCAGGGTAGACTTTAAAACAGTATTTTAAATCCTTATGGGCATGCTGTCTAATAACAGATTAAGGCAGTTTTTAAAAGAACTCGTTTTCGGGGAAATATAAACCACTTAATTAAACCAAATCGGAAGTGAACTAAACGATAACCAGATTGAGTTATTTAAACTAAACTTAGGCAAGATCCATAGGCAGGATTTGATATTGCTCCCTATAGGCATGATATCTAAGTTTAATACTGATTTTAAAAACTTGCAGTTATGGAAAACATACATAGGCACTGGTTATAACAGTATCTGGATTAACTCCTATAGACATGACATCTATTTATGAAGTCGATTTTAAGACTTGCAGATAGGATTTCTATTACGGAATTATTTGAAACCTATAAGCATGATATCTAGCATGGTGAGATAAACATGACAAGATGTAAAGCTCTATAAGCATGATTTCTACTTGGTCAGGCAATCGAATTAAAATGTAATGTCCTATAGGCATGGTTTCTACCCGTATTACCGCACAAACATGTAACTACTCACTCCTTTTCACTAATTACCTCAATATTCATTTACAAATTATTACAGATCATATGAAAGAATTACATAAGTAAATAAGAAAATAAGAAGCTATTCTATGGGGAGCTTTCAATTAGGCCCAGATTTCCAAAGCCTCCAATAGCCTCAAATGCCTTAACTCCATAAACAATGTCATTGTCCAGGTGCATCAAAGTTACCTACGGATCTCAAGGATCCCGGGCAGTGCTTACACCTAGACTTGGTGACCAAATGAATAAATGCAGTGTGGAAGGGCCAGCCTCCGTATGCTAGAGTTTAGAGGGCTCGCAAAAGGATCACAATATAGTACACATACTGGAGGGGTAGAACTTATCGACCTAGGAGTAGAGTGGGAGTGCTTGACTCAAGTTGAAAGGATTTAATGGAAAAAACTATATTAAAAGGAAGTTTTTTTTGAAAATAATTCAGTAAAACAACAGAGTCGGTTTCAAAAGAGATTGGAGTAGTGAACAGAAGTCCAAACACAACACCATTAAGATAGGTTCATACATAGCCAGAAGTCACAGAACCAAAGCAAGTTCAGTAGTCACAAACAGGGGTCAAGATATTTGGGGATACATAGAACATATGATGGTAAGCACATAATAGGTAGAGATAATTGGTATATACATGCTCAGAAACAACACATAGGGGTAATAAATTGATCCTAAAGAAGGGAAATACGTAATATGCTAATAATGTAAACATATTAACTACAAATTTCACAACAAAACCATAAATAGAAGCAAACTAGAAATAGGATGAACTGAAGAAACAAAAGAATCATATTGTTGTTGGAACATTGAATTGAAACTAAAACATACCAGTAAAAAAGACAGTAAGCGAAGTGAAAGAGCAGGGGAACACAATGGTTAGCCTTAGTTTACAGCCGACTAACTTCGAGTAGTAGCAAGTAGCACAAAAAGAGAGCAGAAAATTTTAAGTGTGAGAGAGAGAGAGCTTTTGAACCAAGAGTCCATGTGTTGTATTAATGAAAAAGTATGTATATAAAGTAGTTTGAAGTTAGGTAAAATAAGGCAAGAATCATAGTAGCATAGTAATTATGGAACCAAATACTAATCAGAATCAAATCAGTGCAAGTAGCCATTCAATTAAGGGGGTAATCAACCAACGGTAATAGGAAGAACGATTAAGGAAAGAAATAAAATAGAGTACAAGGTATAAAATAGACGATTAGGGATAAATACATAGGGGTTTAATTAGGGAAACAACTAATGAAAAATCAGTAAACTACTCGGTTCACCAAATAAGGAAATAAAACAAAATAGAGTTGCAGAGTATGGAAATAATCGACAATCAGCACATAGTAAATAAGGGAATAGGAGGATTCGAAATAATTGATTAAGGGGAGTAACAAGTAAACAAGTTAACAGCATAATCGAGAGTTTATAGGGAAGTTTCCAAATCAGGCCAATCACAAATAGTGAGTTTTAGAATATAAATGGAGTGGAATGGGAGTAACCAAATGCATCATGCAAAGAGGCAAGTATTGACCAGTCAAGATGAACACAAACATAAAGAAGCGATGTAAGTTGGGCATAAGAAAATTTAGTAGAACATGTTCGAGGCGAGATAATCACAGAAACTTAAACAAGAATCGAGTAGTCATGCTAACACACAGAATGAGACAAAGAAATCTTAGAAACTTAGGGCTTTCAATATAGGCGAATTGAAAAGGTAGTAAAATCATAGTTATAGTCAAAATATTCAAGAGATAGAAATTTAAATATAAGAATCAGTTTAAACAAAGTTTTAGAAGAAGTTCCAAAAAACCTAATTCTTGAAGAAGTTGAAAACACTTTGAAATCGATGATTCTTGTAAAAAAGTTTCAAGGATAGTGTAAAACATCAAAGAAACAGACTAAAATCATTTAAAAATTATACAGATCTAGGAGATGTAAGAAAAAGTTAGGGTTTTTCAGAAGAAACCCAAGTAGAGATGAAAGAACGTGTCCAAAATCTCAAGGATCGTGCCAAATATAGTGTGATCTCGTTTGAAATCACACTGAAGTAACCATGAACAGACAATAGCAAACCCTAAGTGTTGAAGGGAGATCACTGGAGAAGACCAGAGAAGGGAGGCGACAGTTGAAGGAACTAGGGTTAGGTTGAGGGTTTGAGAGAGGAGAAGAGATGAGAGAATACAGAGGTGGCTAAGTTGAGAAATGAGATAGGGTTAGTGGGTTGTTTAGGATAAAAAAGGAAAGAACTCATGAGTGCCATTGATTTTTGAGAATAACGGCCAGGATTTAACGGGTCTTGGGTTGGGTAGGCGGGTTTAGGGCTTGGGTCGGGTAGTTCAATATGAAATTGGGCTGGGGTTGAGTTTAATTTAAGCTGAAATTGAAAGGCAAATCTGGCTATATTTTAAATGGCCAATTTTCCCCCATATAATTTATAATAAATAATAAATAATTTTTGAAAAATAATTTTGTGTAATAAAATCATTTAAAATAGATATTTAATATTTTAAAAATATAGAAGATCAATTTTACGCATATAATTGTAATTATACATTAATGAGGCTAATATTACAATTATACTTAATTTAGCTTTAAAATACAAAATGCAATTATAATAAAATACAAAAAATATTTTAACCATATTTTGACATAAATATAAAATTTAAATGACTAAATCATCACAATAATAAATTGGGGGATAACTATCGGGGATTTTATGAGCTAAAGGAAAAGAAATAAATTGATTTAAAACCTTAAAAATACAGAAAAATTATAAAATCCTTGTGCATGATTATATATACATGTATATGCTATTTTAAAGGTATTTATGCATATAGAAAAATATAGGAAAAAATTGAGTATCAACAAACATGATATACCGACTTATATATATGATGTACGAGCCTATACGGCTGAAATGATAACTCGTACACTGAACATAGGCCGACAAGGCAATATAATATTTCCTATATATGACATATGTTTACAGGCCTCTAAGAGTAGATAATATCATAAAAGTCGGGACAGGGCACCGCCATAATACATGTCCAAATCATACTGACTAAATAAGCAACTCCGAAGCAAATTGAGCACACCAACAACTTCCGTTAAGATGATAGCCTACTCAGAGGACTCTTAATATGTCTATCTGGATCTGCGGGCATGAAACGCACCCTCCCCAATAAAAAGGGATATCAGTATACATAATGTACCGAGTATGTAAGGAATGAAAATCAGTAAATAAAAGACATGAGAGAAACATAGAGTAAAAGACTCAACATGTAAGTTTGAATAGCTATGTGAATCAATTAATAGTTATAATGTCATACATATGCGTATAAATGTCATAACATGCATATGTATATGCGTATATAACATCATCAAGCCTCCCAGGGCATCCCATCATATCATATCGGCCACTGTGGGCAAAATCATCAACGTAAACCAGCTGATCAGGTGGTGGTGCGTGTATAACGCCATAACTTTTCCTCGTACCCCATATCTCTCTCTCTCTCTATATATATATATGTATATATATCGCCATCCGGTCATGAGTCAATGTACATGTATAAATGAATGTAATGCATAATGAAGCAAGTTAATATGATCTCTTGGATTGGCATAAGATCATTATGTCTTCTATTAAAATCATGAAATAAACTTTATAAACTTACGTATTTTTCGAGACCGATGGACATATGATAGAATAATTGGACACATGGAGAATCAAGAACATAACACCTCTAGTACTTTAATGAATAGAGTCATTTATGAAAGTTGTGTTTTTACTCGTTTTGTTTGTATCGTATGGATCATTCCAAAAGGAAGCAAGGGATGTGGGCAAAATCATTAACGTGAACCAGCTGATCAGGTGGTGGTGCGTGTATAACGCCATAACTTTTCCTCGTACCCCATATATATATATATATATATTTATATATATATATGTATGTATATATATATATGTATATATATCGCCATCCGGTCATGAGTCAATGTACATGTATAAATGAATGTAATGCATAATGAAGCAAGTCAATATGATCTCTTGGATTGGCATAAGATCATTATGTCTTCTATTAAAATCATGAAATAAACTTTATAAACTTACGTATTTTTCGAGACCGATGGACATATGATAGAATAATTGGACACATGGAGAATCAAGAACATAACACCTCTAGTACTTTAATGAATAGGGTCATTTATGAAAGTTGTGTTTTTACTCGTTTTGTTTGTATCGTATGGATCACTCCAAAAGGAAGCAAGGGATAGACTTAACATACTAGAGCTTATTCGCTTGATAATTCCTCTAACACACGTCTTTTGTGATAAAATATGTAACGACGAATCGAAGTAGAGAAAAATCCATATGATATTCTTGAGAAAGATTGCACTATGCTTTCTTAGAATTGCATCTCACCCTGCTGTAGCATTATGAAATTTCCATATTAATTCATTTGTGAATTCATCCGTTAGCTTAACAAACATAAGCATCTCACTCTTAATGATATGGGAAGGTCTCTTAAAATTAGGGGTTGTGGGCCCCACTTTTGTGGCTTAGTTGGCCAAAGAGTTCCCTAATCTTGCCACCTTTTACATGAATTAAGAGTCACATTTACCTAAGGTATTTGGCTTCCACGTCGAAACTCCTTAATATTATCCAAATATCTTAATTAATCAGTTAATCTCCCACTAAAAATCAACAATTACTCAATTATTCACATAATTAAGAATTATCTCAAATTACTTAAAATATTACCCACTTTTAAGATACTTTATATATCTTACTATCATAGTTATGTGGTACCTTGTATAGTCTATAAATACGGGGTATTATAGCTTGGACCATATTTTATCTCAAAATGGCAAACTTCGCCAAAACTCATTTTCTCCGATTCGCTTACCCTCTCACCTTCATGAATTTACTTATCACTTGTTATAAATAGCATAATACTTATAATCCCAAAATAATCTTGTCCTTGAACTGGTGTAATTATCTTGCGACGAAACTTAAATGTACGAAAACGCGAAATGTAATATCGACGAAATACTGTGGGGTGTAACAAAATAAGTGCTTTACTTCCATTCTCGTTTTTTCTGTTCATATTATTATTGCGTAAAGGTTAATGTAAGTGATCTGTCTTAGCCTCGTCATAACTTCGTTAATATTAGCCTCTGCACTTACAGAGTACATATGGTCGGTTGTATTCATAAAACACTCAACACTTCTTGTGCGGATATCGGAGTTGGTCCTAGTGGCTGTAATGACCCAAAAGGGTCACCTTTTGTTTTGGAATCCGATTTTGTATTCCAAGGCCTTGAAAACCTTAACATATTTCTCCTCGATTTGTGTGCGCAGTCTGGACGTGTATGTAGAAAGTCCTTATGTGAAAAATCGGCTTAAAAATGATTTTTGTTGACTTTGGTTAATATTTTGTGTAAACAGACCGAAACCGTGTTCCGACGATCCCAGAGGGTCTGTAGTAAAATATGGGGCCTGGGCGTATGCTCGGAATCGAATTCCGAGGCCCCTAGCCCAAGAAATGAATTTTTGAAAAAAATTGATAAGATTGAAAATTTAATAATTTAAAAGATTTGATCTTGTTGGTATCAGGCCCATATTTTGGTTTCGGAGCCTGGTACATATCACGACCCCAAAACTGACTGGTCTTGATGGCGCCTATCGTGACACTAAACTAGCCAGCTGATTTCCAAATAATCCATATTTCATTTAAAACTTAAATAAAACAATGTTTCCAACTGAAATACGATAAAAGATATAAAGTAAAAGTCAAAACAAAGCGGAAAATACAAGCCCGACCTCGGGTATCACTAAGTCATGAGAAGAATACTACAACGGTTCGAAATAAAACAAGACTAACATAGTCTGATAATAGCCAACAAATATATTAAAAGGAAGATAAGGAAGGAGAAGGGGGGACTGCGATCGCCAGGCAGCTACCTCACTTTCTCCAAGAAAAGTCCACAATTGAAGTGATAAACAACCACTATCGTGGCCCAAGACACCTGGATCTGCACACAAGGTGCATGGGGTAACGTGAATACACCAATTTAGTAAGTAACAAGTCCAAACTATGGACTGACAGGTAGTGACGAGCCAAACCTCAACAGATAATACATTTAAACTTTACAAAAAAGTATACATGCTTGTATTTCAAGTAACACCTCAACAGTAAATAAAATGCAGTCTAAACAGTACGGAGTATAAAACTCAGGAAAATCTCTATGTACCAATGCACATATATCATGACCAATATTCTGTGTACCTCCACTAACAAGTGCTCAACCACTCGGTACTGTATATGGCCAACTGGCCCAGGGAACATCCATCCCTGAATATATATACACATCACTGACTGCAGACATGCAGTACCGAGGAAGGCCATTCCAGCCCTACGGAGAAGATCCATCTCCAGGTATAATACTTCAGACAAGATCCATTTACATGGAAGATCTATCCTTAAATATCATCAACTGCGATCACTAGGGGTGTAAAGGCATCGGAGGGTCTCCTTTTAGCCCAAGCGTTACAACAAGCCAACAAAGGCATAAACAATATCTCATTGTGGCTTGCAGCCCCATCCCATTCTGTCACTCAATATCAGGCTCTCGACCTCACTCAGTTATCACTCTCTATTCTCACACATACGGGCTCAAAATATCATGGTATTAGCCCAAACAATGATGTGATATGTCAGATAACGATAATAGAGATTGGGTCATGATATAATATGCATGAATGGGACTGAGTACAGAATGTCAATGAACCTAATGATGTGACAGCATGAAATAAACTCTCGGGTCTCAACAGTATTGATGTGAAGCCTTATCATGGTAATTAACATGATTTATAGCTCAATAGCTTAATCACATAATTACAATACAGATATCAGGAAGAAAGAGTCACAAAGCAGTGCCATGGAATGATCTAAGCCGCGATTCTCACGGTGCACGCCCACATGCCCGTGTCTTGGCATTTGCTTACCTCAAATCCCCAATTTAACTCTCAAATTTCAAGTCCTAATCTTCCCAATTTTAGAATTTAAATCCCAGTAATTTCATGTCTAATTAGTTACAAATTACAACATAATCGAGTATTGAGTTCAGAAACCATACCTCCAAGTGTTTCCCTTCGATCCCTCTTCAATCCCTCTCAGAAAGCTTCAAAGTCGTTCAAAAATGGTGAGAAGTGGCCTAAAAATTGTGAAGATGGCTTGATAAACATTCTGCCTTGATGCTCCTTTCTTCGCGAAGGCGGTCAAAGCCTCACGTTCGCAAAGCACAAAAATTAGTGCTCAATATTTTCCTCTTTTACAAAAGCAAACTCTACCTTGAGAATGTGGACCTATGCCTAGATTGGCCTACGCGAACACGTTCTACGGGCCGCGAACGCGGTGCCTTAGGGCCTGATGCCCAAGACTGTTTCACCCTTCTACGTGAACGCGAGCTCTGCCACACGTTCGCGATCATACTTTGCATCAACCTTCGCGAATGCGGGAACAACATCTGGAACTCGAAGAGAACTCACCTACCTCACTTGATATCCCTACGCGAACACGAAGAACAAATATTTACAATAAAAATATTAAAAAATCTGCTACCTTTCCAAAGTCCAAAATGATTCGTTAACCACCGAAACTCACCCGAGATCCTCATAACCTTAACCAAACATGCCAAAACATCTCATAACATCATTCGAACTTGTTCCAACATTCAGAACACTTAAAACAATATCAAAACACCAAATCACCCTCGGATTCAAGCTTAAGGATTCTAAATCTTTCGAATTCTGCAAACGATCAAAAAGTCCATAAACAAACATTCGTCCTCGAACGAGTCAAGAAACATACATGAAGCCTCAAATAGGTAAGGATATCTGCTCTGCATCTCCCGATTGGTCTTCCAGGTAGCCTCCTTCACGGGCCTACCTCTCCACTACACTTTCATTGAAGTTATATCCTTTGATCTCGACTTTTGAACCTGCCGCTCCAAAATAGCCACTGGCTCCACATCGTAGGTCAAATCACTATCTAACTGAACCATACTGAAATCCAAAACATGAGACGGATCGCCACTATACTTCCAGAACATAGAAAAATATAATACCGGATGCACAATCGACAAGCTTGGTGGAAAGGCCAGCTCGTAAGCAACCACCCCAATCCTTCGAAGCACCTCAAACGGTCGAATGAACCGATGACTCAATTTACCCTTCTTCCCAAATCTCATAACACCCTTCATGGGTGAAACCTTCAGTAGAACCGTCTCCCCAACCATGTCGGATACATCACAAACCTTCTTGTCAGCATAACTCTTTTGTCTTGACTGCACTATACGAAGCCGCTTCTGGATCACCTTCACCTTGTCCAAAGCATCCTGCACCAATTCTATACCCAAAAGCCTAGCCTCACCCGGCTCAAACCAACCAAGTGGAGATCTACACCGTCTCCCACATAAAGCCTCATATGGAGCCATCTGATTACTCAACTGATAACTGTTGTGGTATGCAAACTTTGTGAGTGGTAAAAACTAATCCCATGACCCTCCAAAATGAAAGACACAAGCGCGCAAAATGTCCTCCAATATCTAAATAGTGTGCTCGGACTACCCGTCCGTCTGAGGATGAAACGTTGTGCTAAACTCAACCTGAGTACCCAACTCTCACTATACGGCCTGCCAAAACTGCAAAGGGAGTTGAGTAACTCTATCGGAAATGATAGAAACTGGGACACCATCCAAGCGAACAATCCCTCAGATATAAATCTCTGCTAACCGCTCTAAAGAATAGGTAGTACACATAAGAAAGAAGTGCGCAGACTTGGTCAGCCGATCCACAACCACCTAAATAGCATCGAACTTCTTCAAAGTCCATGGGACTACGAATACAAGGTCCATGATGATTTGCTCCCACTTCCACTCTGGAATATTTATCTGCTGAAGCAAGCCACCTAGTCTCTGATGCTCATATTTCACCTGCTGACAATTGAGACACCAAGCTACAAATCCCAAAATATCTTTGTTTATTCTCCTCTACCAACAATGTTGTCTCAAATTCTGATACATCTTTGCGACACCCGGATGGATGGAATACCGCAAGCTATGGGCCTCCACCAGAATAACCTCCTGATGTCCATCTACATTGGGCACGCATATCCGACCTTGCATCCTCAATACCCCATTATCATCAATTGTCACGTCTCTGGAATAATCGTGCTGAACTATGTCCTTAAGGACAAGCAAAAGAGGATCATCATTCTGGCGCTCTCTGATGCGATCAAACAAGTTAGACCGAGAAACCACACAAGCTAAGACTCGACCAGGCTCCAAAATATCCAACCTCACCAACCGATTGGCCAAGGCCTGAACATCAACTGAAAGAGGTCTTTCCTCAACAGTAATATATGCCAAACTACCCATACTCACCACCTTCCTACTCAAAGCATTAGCCACTATATTAGCCTTCCCCGCATGGTACAAGATAGTAATATCATAGTCCTTTAGCAGCTCCAACCATCCCTACTGCCTCAAATTGTGATCCTTCTATTTGAACAAGTGTTGGAGGCTACGATGATCAGTAAATACCTCACAAGACACACCATACAGATAATGCCTCAAAATCTTCAACGCCTAAACAATGGCAGCCAACTCTAGATCATGAAGAGGTAGTTCTTCTCATGGGGCTTTCATTGACGAGAAGCATAAGCAATCACCCTACCATCCTGCATCAACACACACCCAATACCAATTCTCGAAGCATCGCAATACACTGTATATGAACCTGAAACTGATGGAAAAACTAACACTAGAGTCGTGGTCAAGGCAGTCTTGAGCTTTTGAAAGCTTGCCTCACACTCATCCGACCATATGAAAGGCGTACCCCTTTGATTTAATTTGGTCACGAGTGATGCTATAGATGAAAATTCTTGAACGAACCAATAGTAATAACCCGCTAAACCAAAAAACTACAAATTTTTATGGCTGAGGACAGCCTGGGCCAACTTTGAACCATCTCTATCTTCTTCGGATCGACCTGAATACCCTCACTGGGCACCACGTGTCCCAAGAAAGCCATTGAACTTAGCCAAAACTATCACTTGGAGAGCTTTGCATAAAGTTACTCCTCCCTTGATCGCTGCAATACCACTCTCAAATGCTCCACGTGCACCTCCTAACAACACGAGTACACCAGAATATCGTCAATGACAAACGAGTCAAAATAAGGTTGAAACATACTGTTAATCAAATACATGAATGTTGTTAGGGCATTGGTCAGCCAAAAGACATCACAAGGAACTCATAATGACCATATCGGCTCCTAAAAGCTATCTTATGAATATCCGAGTCCCTGATCTTCAACTGATGGTACCCTAAACGGAGATCAATCTTGTAGAACACCCTCTCTCCCCGAAGCTGGTCAAATAAATCATCAACATGAGGCAAAGGATACTTGTTCTTGTTGGTCACCTTGTTCAACTACCTGTAATCAATGCACACCCTCATAGTGTCATCCTTCTTCTTCGCATGTAGAACCGACGCACCCCACGGCGACACACTAGGCCGAATAAACCCTTTATCAAGGAGTTCCTGAAGCTGCTCCTTCAACTCCGCTGGTGCCATACGATACGGTAGAATAGAAATGGGCTGATTGCCTGGCACCAAATCAATACCAAATCCCTATCCGGTGGCATGCTCGGCAGATCTGCAGGAAATATATTCAGAAAGACCCTCACAACTGGAACTGAATCAATGGTAAGAGGCACTGCACTAACATCCCTCACGAACTAGATAAGAAAGACAACCCTTCCCAACCATCCACTAGGCCTTCAAAAACGAGATCACTCTACTGGGAACATAATCCGTCGAACCTCACCACTCAATTCGTGGCACACCCGGCATAGCCAATGTCACTATCTTAGCATAACTGTCCAAAATAGCACGACATGTAGATAACCAATCCATTCCCAATATCATATCAAAATCCACCATACTAAGTAACGAGAGATCCACTCGGGTATCCAAACCCCCAATAGTCACCACACACGACCCATATATACGGTTTACAATAATAGTATTGCCCACCAGGTAGATACACAAACAAATGAAACAAGAGACTCGCGGGGCGTATTTAAATAGCAAGAAAAATATGATGACACATATGAAAAAGTGGAACCAGGATCGAATAATACAGAGGCATCTATGTGGCAGACTGTGACAATACCTATAATCACAGCATCTGAAGTGATAGCATCTGGTCTGGTGGGGATTCCATAGAAACATGCCTAACCACCACCTGATCAACCTCCCCATCTAGGTTGACCCCTAGCCGACTGACCTCCACCCCGAGCTGACTAAGCCGGTGGGGAAGTAACTGGTGCTGAAGCCAAAAGCTGACTCCTCTGCTGGGATGAACATCCCGTAAGATGGGGACAGAACCTCTTGATATGACCCATATCTCCACACTCGAAGCAACCTCTCCCGGCAAATGGTGGGGGAGACTAAAGGGAGACCTACGCACTGGGATTCCCACTAAAAGAACTAGGCATAGATGAGCCCTAAACGGATGGTGCCTGAGTCAAACTCTGAGCTGGAATTCCACTGAGAGATGAGTGACCCTTATATGAACTATGAGAACCATGGACCAATGATCCACCATGGTGACCCGAACGAGCTTGATGAGCATGTCTAAACGGATGGCCTCTATTGTGCTGAAACTGACCTTTAGAAGAAACATTACCAAAACTACCAGATTCCCAAGACCTCTTGGCCTCCCTCTCATTTCACTCCTGGCGGCAAACTGACTCTATCTCTCTAGTAATTTTAACCACCTCCTTAAAAGAACCATATACTCTCCCGTTGGTGAAAAAACTCAGTAGCTGATAAGTAAGGCCATCAACAAACCTCCCGATCCTCTCCCTATCCGTGGGAACTATCCAGATAGCATGAAAGGCCAACTTAGAGAATCTTATCATATACTATGTCATGGTCATATCCCCCTAGCACAACTGCTTGAATGTCCTGCGCATATCCTCTCTACGGGAATATGGTAAATACTTCTCTAGGAAGAGAATAGAGAACTGATGCCAAGTAAGGGGCGCTGCACCAACATGCCTACGCCTCTCATAAGCCTCCCACCAAGTGAAGGCAGCTCCAGAAAACTAAAACTTAGTAAATGAGACCCCATTGGTCTCCAAAATACCACTGTGCGTAGAATCCTCTAACACTTGTCTAAGAAACCATGGGTATCCTCGCCCTCTCCACCATTGAAAGTCAGAAGGCTGAAGTCTACCAAATCTCTCCAATCGATGCTGCTCATCCTCAGGCATAAGTGGAACCACATAATCCTGAGTAGGAGCAACTGGCTGGGCTGGCGGTGCCTCCTGTGTCTGAAGTCCCTACGCAATCTGCTCGGGTGTACGAACGGCAGGAGTCTGAGTGCTTCCGGTCATAATCTTAGGCTGGCGGTGCCCCCAGCCTAAGAAGTACATGTTGTAGTATTAACTGTGACCGCCTGAGAAAGACTGGTGCACACGGTCATAATCTAAGCCAAGGTCTCCTAGAGACCTGGAATAACAATAGGCATAGTTGGTGCCTGAGCTGGTACTACTGGAGCATCCCCCGCTGGAGCCTGATCATGAACTGGGGCGGATGGCGAATCTACAGGTGCTACCCTAGCTACTGTACGGGCTATGCCCCTGCTCTTACCACGGCCTCGACCGCGTCCTCGGCCTCTAATGAACTCAACTGCTGGTATTGGTGGTGGTCTATTTTGAATGGTAGCGCGTATCCTCACCATCTGTGTGAGAATAGAATAACAAAATTTTTAGTACCAAAATCAACAGATTCGCACGACAAGAATTCAAGAATGTGATTTTTTCCTAAACATTCTAAACCTCCCGAAGGTTAGTACAGACGTCCCTGTACTGATCCGCGAGACTCTACTAAACTTTCTCATGACACGTAAGACCTATGTAATCTAGGCTCTAAAACTAGCTTATCACGACCCCAAAACCAATTCGGTCGCGATGGCGCCTATCATGAAGCCAACTAACCGATTTCCAAATAATCCATATTTTATTTAAAACTTAAGTAAAACCATGTTTCCAACTGAAATCCGAGAAAAGATATAAAGTAAAAGTCAAAACAAAGCGGAAAATACAAGCCCGACCTCGGGTGTCACTAAGTCATGAGCAAAATACTACAACGGTCCGAAATAAAACAAGACTAACATAGTCTGATAATAGCCAACAAATACACTAAAAGGAAGATAAGGAAGGAGAATGCGGACTGCAATTGCAATGCAGCTACCTCACTATCTCCAAGGAAAGTCCACAACTAAAATGATCAGCAACTGCTACCGTGGCCTGAGATACCTAGATTTGCACATAAGGTGCAGGGGATAACGTGAGTACACCAACTCAGCAAGTAACAAGTCCAAACTATGGACTGATAGGTAGTGACGAGCTAAATCTCAATAGGTAGTACACTTAAACTATATAGAAAAACTAGACATGCTTGTAGTTCAAGTAATACCTCAACAGTAAATAAAATGCAGTCTAAACAGTACGGGGTATAGAACTCGGAAAAATCTCTATGTACCAATGCACAGATAGCATGATCAATGTTCCGAGTACCTCCACTCACAAATGCTCAACCGCTTGATACTGTATATGGCCATCCGACCCAGGGAAGATCCATCTCGGAATATATATATATATATATATATATATATATATATATATAT
>MU668211.1:47227-81191 GCA_026770625.1 Nicotiana glauca
GGGGGGGGGGGGGAATAGAGCGGTAACTCATAAAACAACTGGCCGGATCGTTATTGTACAGGTATGTTATGATATTTGGACCATATCTGTGAAATTTGGTGAAAACCAAAAGTGATTTGACGTGATTCAAACTTTTGGTTGAGAAAAAAGAATGTTTGAAACTATCTTGAAAATTTCATGTGTTTTGGTATTGAATACATAGTTCTAAGTGTTATTTTGGCAATTTGATCGCATGAGCAAGTTCGTATGACATTTTAAGATATGTGTGCGTGTTTGGTTTAGATCCTCGAGGGCTCGGGTCAGTTTTGGATAAGCTACAGAGTGATTTTAGAACTTAGAGAATTGCTGGTTTAACTGGTATCTGTTGCAGGCCTCTGATCTCACAATTGCGAGATCAGGCTTTGCAAATGCGAGCAAAGCAGGCATGGTGATTGCAAGCTCTTTATCAAATTTGTGAAGAAGGCCTGGGCCAGCAAAGTTCGCAGATGCGAACATATATTTGCAATTGCGAAGAGAGTTTGGGAAGGGGTGTGATCGCAAATGCAATTTTTTTGTCGCATTTGCGGAGGTCCCTGATCGCAATTGCGATCATTACCTTCGCAATTGCGAAGGCAGCAGAAGTGCGGAGAACTTTGCATTTGCGATAGTTCTTTGCATTTACAAGATTTGCATTTGTGAAGCTCAAGCCGCAAATGCAACATCTGCAGCTGATCAAAACATAACTTCGACAGTATTTTTCATTCATTCTCCCATTTTTCAAAACCAAAACTTAAAGAGGCGATTTTCCTAGGGAAAGTTCTTCCCCAAATCATAGGTAAATGATTCTTAACTTGTTTCTTTTAATATATTTCATCTTTTTACAAGATTTCATCCTAGAATCTAGGGTTTTTCATGGTGGAATTGGGTGTTTTTGGGTACAACTTAGGAATTTTGAAATTTAGAGATTTGTACATCAAATAGAGTTCGGATTCCAAAACTAATTGTATATTCAAGCTCGGGGGTGAATGGGTAATTGGGTTTTGGTCTGAATTTCGAGTTTTTACCAAGCGAGCCCGGGGTCAATTTTTTGCCTTTTTAGGGAAGATGTTCTGAAATCTATAATTATGCATTGGAATTGGTTTCTTCAGCGTTTATTGATGTTATTCAGTTAATTATGACTAGATACGAGTGGAATGGTGGTGGAATCGAGAGGTAAAGCGGTCTTTGAGCTTTGATTTTACCGTTGGCTTGAGGTAAGTGTTGGTCTAACCTTGACTTGAGGGATTAGGGATCCTTGACTTGCTTGCTATGTGAAATACCATATGTGTGGCGTATAGGTTTGGTGATGAGAACCTATGCATCGCCAAATTTCCTGTTTAGCCTATTCTTTTCCCTGCTTCCTAATATGTATTGCTTTTCTGTCTTAATTGCTACTTGCTTATTGATGCTTCCATGTCGTCTAACTACTTCTTGTTAAGTGTTGTTTCTCTACTAATGTTACTGATTGTTCCATAGTTTCATTATATCTCAATGTGGTTTACGTTGGTTTATTGGTTTTCCTGGTACACTTTGGTTGGTCTCGCTGTGTAGTAGTGATTGATAAAGTTTCATAATTGTAGTTATCTTACGTTGTGTTGGTTCGAGGTATTAAGTGTTGTGGAGGAGTTGAGTTAACTTGTGATGGAATGATATACGAGAAATAGATGCTCAGCCTGAAGTGTTCGATAACCACGCTGAAGGGCTTAATCAATATGAGAAGATAGCCGTCGATAGAAGTATCAGCTATTGCTATTTCATTCCCTCCCACTCTTTTAGCTTGATCGTAAACGCTCTTAATCCAGCTTCAACCGAGCATACGTTTGTCGCGAAAATAGAAAGAATAGAAATTGACTGATATGCTTGTTCTTATTTTATTATTGGTACTGATATAATGGGATCGCATTGCACACCGCAACATGAGGAATAAGGGTAAAATATTATTGTCTAATGCGATTGGGTTGCATGCCGCAACAAAGAGTAATAAAGGTGGACAGGTGATATCGGGTTGCGCGCTGCAACAAGAGGAATAATGGTGATATATTGAGGAGTAATAAGGGTGGACTGGTGGGATCGGGTTGCACGCCGCAACACAGAGTAATAAGGGTGAATGTTCATTTTGTTATTGATTATATGGTAGGATCGGAATGCACGCCGCATCAATTGTTATTTATGTATTCTTCTTCTGTTGAAATTTATTATTTTGTTGTTGAAACTCTTTTAAGGATTGGTTGTAGTTGAGTAATGGTAGAAAGACTGGGTTCCGTATTTATCTAATGCAAGTTTCTGCTCTATTTCATTCTGTATTTTCTTCTTGCTTTATTATAAACTTTTGCAGGATATATTGTTTATGCCCCGCCGTAGACTCGTCGCTACTTCATCGAGATTAGGCTCGGATCTTACCATTACATGGGGTCGATTGTATTGATACTGCACTCTACACTTTCTGCGCAGATTTTGGAGTTGGTAGTGGCTAATCGAGAGGTCGGTTGCTGATACTACATTCAGGAGACCCAAGGTAGTCCTGCAGGCGTCCGCAGGCCTTGGCGTCCCCTCCTATCATTACTTCATTTCTGTTTTACTTTCTTCGAGACAGATGTATTTTCCTTCAAACTATTACTTGTAGTATTCGTAGACTATTCTTGAGTTGTGACACCAGTTTCTGGGTGGTATCTATTTCGACTTTCGTTAATAGTATAAGAGTAATTAGTTAAATCATATACTTTTGCTTTTATTTATGTTGAATTAGTTTTGTTAAATTTAATTATAAAAGGATAAAGGAAAAAGTGAAATATTCTATAACGTAGGCTTGCCTAGGAGTGCAATATTAGGTGTCATTACGGTCCCGAAGGTGAAAAATTCGGGTTGTGACAGCGACATTCAGTAGACTAGCTCGAATCCAGATATTCAGTGGAGACTTGAGGTATAGTTGCACGACGTCTGCCGCCCTGAATTCCCATTATACTTCATTTTAGCTATTTAGTTTGATTCAAATAGTTACGTTTACTTCAGACATTTGTATAGGGTATTCTAGACGCTCATGTATTCATGACACCAGTTCCGGAATTTTGTATTTGAATTTTTTCACTTATTTGTTTATTACCTTATTTCAGACTATTCAGTTTCATCATTATCATTAAATTTAAAAATTATTAAAAATGATTAGCAACTATATCTAATATTGGTTTGTCTAGCAAATGAAATATTTGACGTCATCACGATCTCGAGGGTGAAAATTCTAGGTCGTGATAGGTAAATATGAACCTTTTTTTTCCTTAAGAAATTTACACACGTGGAGTTCATATGTTTCGTGTTAGAACTACATTAAAGAAAAGACCAAATAAGAGACGATTTGCAAACGACAATAGTACGTACGAACGAAAAATTAACATAGAGAAAACTAAAGTATTTCGAATAGTGCATAGACAAATTTGGACATATCCCTTTAGTCTACCTCTACCCTATCTCAATTAATGATGGACATTATTCTGTTTTAACACACACACAAAAAAAAAAAGAGTCTAAAGTTAACCTAAAAAACTCGATTTTGAAACTGAAACTTTCCTTGGAATAATATTGTGACCTATGTGAATCCATGGGTTATTAATTTATTTCAATTTTAGTCCTCTCAAATGATTTGACTAAAATATTAGACCTTCAATTAAATTAAGTGTGTGATTTTGATTCAACCATTAAGTAAAACTAATTGTTTGGCCTTGAATTAAATTAAACAGATATTGCATATGATAGAGGGGAAATGATAATTATTTAAATTTGAAGGACCAAATTGATTAATTTTAGCAAAGCTAGAGGAAACAACGATTTTCATATTGTGTGTATCATTAAGTTAAGACATCTGAATAAATTCAACTTATACTATATGTCATGTTTTTTGGGTGATTTGTAGTTAAGTTTCTGTTTAAGAATTTGTGCAGAGATAGCTTCGGCGATATATATTGAGAAGAATAAAAAATTAAGGTTTTACAAGTTATGCCGGGCGGAGCATAATTTTGATATAATCTAGTCCATTCTGGTGCGAAACTCCTTCACGTTCTTGTCCATCTGCTTGTTCATCTCCCTCATGAATCTCATGAGTTAGATTTTGAAAGGATCATTATCGTTGTCATTACCAGACCAGCTATCGGTTCCCAGCTCCGTCGAAACCGACCTCACCCCTTGGGACGTTATTCTCAACCCGTTGAGCCGTTTTGTAATGACCCTAAACCCGGATCTGGTCGTGATGGCGCCTCTCATGAAGACAAGGCCAGTCAACTATTTCCAATTCGACGTTAAACAGTTAAACAACAATAAAATAGCCTAAAAACATGATTACTAATACGAAGTAGCAGATAATATCAATAAAATGCGGAAGTACAACCCAGCACAGCCCTAACCGGGGTATCACAAGTCACGAGCATCTACTAGGGTCTAAATACAACTAACAAAGTCTGAAATGTACTAAATACAGACTAATGAAGTAAAGAGGGAGAAAAGCAGTGCTGCGAACGGCGGCAGCTACCTTGCTAAACTCCGATGACTCTGCCTCTGATCAATCAATACTCGCTACTGGGTTCAGAAATACCTGAATCTACACACAAGGTGCAGGGAGTAAAGTGAGTACTCCGACTCAATGAGTAATAATCATAACTAAAGACTGAGTGATAAGAAATCACAAAAAGTGCATCAAAATGCTGTATAGTAGTATAAAACCAGTAAGAAAGCAATGAAGCTGTGAAATCTCTTAAAGTATCTTATCTTAGTTTAAACTTCTTTAAAAATGACTTTTTCAATAGTTACGCAAATGAATGCAAACCAATTAGTGCAGATAGACACAGAAAACCTGCCCCTCGGGAACAAATACATAACTAAACAGGTAAATGACAGGAAAGTAAGAAAGATAAGCACATAAGGTTCGCCCCTCAGCCACAATGTCAACAAATTCGCCTCTCGGGCAATATCTCAGAACAATACCAGCCCCTTGGGCTATATCTCACATCACAATAGGTACCGCGCTCACTGGGGGTATGCAGACTCTTGGAGGGGCCCCTTACGTCCCAAGCGCAATATCAAGCCATCTCTTGGCATCATAAACAGGCTCTCGGCCTCATATCAATATCAAGCCACCTTATGGAACACAATCTCAGGCCCTCGGCCTTATAGCCCGTTTGGCCAAGCTGCAAAAATTAATTTATTTTGAGAAGTGCTTTTTTTTAAAAGTGCTTTTCTAAAAAGTACTTTTTGTGAGATACAGTTTGTGTTTGGCTAATTGGTTTGAAAAGCACTTCTGAGCAGCAATTAGTTTTTGGGTAAGCTTTAAAAAATTGCTTCTAAATGTATTTTTCTCAAAAGTGCTTAAAAAAGTATTTTTGGAGAGAAGCTACTTTTTCTTCTCCAAAACTGCTTCTGCTTCTCCTCAAAAGCACTTTTTTTTTCTTGCAAAATCTTGGCCAAACACCTCAATTTTTGGCCAAAAGTGCTTTTTGCCAAAAGAAAAGCACATTTGGCCAAAAAGAAGCTTGGCCAAACAGGCTATTACTCAGTCAAAATTACATAAGCCACTCGGGCCATAGTAAAATATGGTGCTCAGCCCAAAATATCTTTAAAAATATCATTTCAAGTGTTAAAGCAGAATGAACATGGCCGAGTTCTAAAACTAGTAAAATATAGCATGATTGAGTACAAGTTTAAAGTCAAACAGTGAGGAAATATCAACAAAAATCCCGAAAGGTTTCAACTAGTTGGCACGAAGCCCAAATATGGCATTCAACCCAAATAATGATGATAGCAAGTAGATTTCAGTTAAATATGCGGTAAAATCATCAATCGGGACGGAGCAAGTCACAATCCCCAATAGTGTATGACCCGAAGCTCGTCATCAAGTGTGTGCCTCACCTTAATATAGCACTAAGATGTGCAATCCGGGGTTTTAACCCCTCATAACATCATTTACAATCATTACTCACCTCGAACTGGTCAAGTCTCTAGCTCGCGAAGACTTTGCCCCTCGAATCGGTCTCCACTAGCGTCGAATCTATCCAAAATCAGAACGAGAATGTCAAAATATAATATTGGAACGAAGCCCAAGCGAAAACAATCAATAATTGATACAACTTCCAAAATTACCAAAACCCGACCCCGGGCCCACATCTCAGAATTCGATAATTTTATACCAATAGATTCCTTATCTCCCCACGAGTCCATACATATAAAAAATTCTCATATCCAACCCCAAATGGTACTTCAAATCCCCAATAAAAGGTCTAAATTTCCATACCCTAGTTCTTCAAGTTTTGGATTAATTTTCATGATTTACTAGGTGGAATTCACATAATAATCGAGTTTTAAGACCAAGACTCTTACCTCCAAGTGATTCCCCTTGAATCCCTCTTCAATCTCCTCCAAAAAGCTTTAAAATCAACCAACAATGGAGGAACTTAGCCTCAAATTCGTGGAAATGAGATTTTAAAACATTCCGCCTAGCTATATAATTTCCTCCATCGCGATCATGGGAAATCCTTCGCGATCTCGAAGCACAAATTCATAGCTCCCAAAATTACTCTATGCGAACGTATAAAACACCTTGCGAACGCGATGCCCAGGCAACTAACTCTACTCGATCGCGGACTAGCTGCCGCGTTCGCAATGAACAAATTCAAGCCAGGACCCCAGGACCACTTAACTCTATGCGAACGCGACCCTTACACGATCGCAGAGAAGGAATCTCTGCAACAGCTGAACCTGAAATTCTGAAACTCCAAACTTCATCAATTGGTCCGATTGACCATCCAAAACTCACCCGAGGCCCCCGGGACCTCAACCAAAGGCACCAACATATCCTAAAACCTTATTCAAACTTGTACCAATCTTCAAAACACCTCAAACAACATATCAACCAAAACACATCGGATTCAAGCTTAAGTTTCTAAAATCTTCCAAATTCCTCTTTTGATAAAAAACCCAACAAAACCACGTACGAATGACCTGAAATTTTGCACACACATCCCAAATGACGCAGCGGAACTGCTGTAACTTTTGGAATTACATTCCGACCTCCATATCAAAATCTCACCTATCAATCGAAAAACATCGAAATCTCAATTTCGCCAATTCAAGCCTAAACCTTCCATGAACTTCCAAAATGCATTCCGATCACGCTCCAAGTCCCAAATCACCTAACGGAGCTAACCAAATTATAAAAATTCCTATCCGAGATCATATACAAAAAATTCAAAACTTGGTCAAACCTTTTAAATTTCAAGCTTCAAATTGAGAACTGTTCTTCCAAACTCATTTTGATTACCCTAACAACCAAAACGAAAAATTTACATAAGTCATAATACACCACATGGGGTAAGTCATGTCCGAGAGGTGACGATCAAAGTGCAAAATCTCAAAATGACTGGTCGGGTCGTTACATCCTCCCCCACTTAAACATACTTTCGTCCTCGAACGTGCCCATAGTTGTTCCAAAAGTCAACCAATCACTGAATAACCTTACCATTCATATACCCGGGGGTGATCCCACATCACCCAATCTCATATAGGTCCGATAACACATTGTAACTAAAATTCCGCAATCTAATCTAGCCCATAAACCATAGAGCCACATTTCCACTTCTGAAATCTTCAATTTGATCAGAATCTCACATTTATAATGTAAAAAAAGCCCGAAAAAGTTGTAACAACCCATACCTGCAACCTCAGGTGCACTTACATGATATACCACATAACTCAAACGCTTGCAGCGATAACTTCTAATCACAATAGCTGCACACAACAACCGAATACCAATAGAAACCTCTTATCAACTAAATCCAACACTTTCATATACCACCAATGATAAATAAAACACACAGTAAGACATAGCCATTTTTTAGATCAACCATTCATGAAGCCACTTCTCCTTTGGCAAAGACCATAGCAAATTTCTAAGCCGAACCTCGATATTTATCCTTCCAACATGCTGAAATCGAATCCCTTCGTATTCATTAAAGATCCCAACAATCTCTTCTAACCCAACACAACCACTCTAGTGACATGATACCTCAATGTAGACTAAAGTCGCAACTTGTGCAATCCGCGCACCAATAAGAACAATCCAAACATACTCAAATAATAAAAGTGACTTAAATGAAAGAGCTGTATCGCAAGCTCACCATTACCACCATAACACAAGGCTGAGAACCCATCTTACATCATAGAAACAAAACATATGAATCTAACCCACAAGGTCATACCTCCACATAACTTCTCTGCAATGTGCGACCCTATCCAAACACTGGTCCATATGGAACACCTGAAGTCATTCCGCCCGAATTTGATGACCACGCACAATTGATGTCTAGAACAAAAGCAAATCATCATAACTACGATGAAGCAAATACATAACACTACACAACCCAAAAGGACCTAACTGATACGCCATCTGCAGAGCAATATCCAATACTCTTCCCACTCGACTCCCATTATGAAACCCCAATAGAATCGCACCATGCATTCCTATAACCAACAACTCATAACGCCTCGCAACACTGAAAGGTAACTCATAGATCTCTCCAGATTACTAACAAGTTCAATAACAATCGAATCAACACATCCCTCAACAATACAATTCGAAGCCAACCAAGCCGACTCAAGTTAGAACACGTATCCACATTTCCCTGCCAACCAACTCACTATCAAGGAAACCCTGAAGCTACTCCTTCAAATCCTTTAACTCTGCCGATGATATACAATACGGTGCCCGGGCATCAAATCAATATCGAAATCAACAACCTTGTCCAGAGACATGCCCGGCCACAAGAAGCACATCCGAAAAGTCCTCACCACCAGAACCAAAATAACGGTAGAAGCCTCTGCACTAACACCTATCACGAAAGCCCAAATAAGAAAGACAATACTTCCCAGCCATCTGCTGGGTCTTCAAAATACGAAACCACTCTACAAGAACATAAAATTCGTCGAACCTCGCTACTCAATCTGTGGCGTCCCGACCTAGCCAACATCGCCGCTTTAGCGCAATAGTTCAGAATGACTCAACACTGAAACGACTAGTCTATACCCGATATCACATACAAAATCTATTATACCAAGCAGCAATAGATCTACCCGGGTCTCCAAACCCCAATAGTCATTATAGAGTGTCGATACGCATGACCGACAACCACAACATAGTCTGAATATGAGAACTCCCAGTCTCCAACTCCACATAGCACATGAATTACCATATCTGATCCAAATTCCACTGTTCGATTATACAACACACTTCTAATACCCAATCATTCCCACGAGAGATACTATTATAATTTCTCCGAGCCACCAAGCAAACCCAAATATCAGCAGTCGATCCAACAAGAAAGTACCGCAATATCACCGAAGTATCCTCAACTTAATCACATTGCCTTTTTCTGAAACATATACCCTCTTTAAATCACCCCAATTGGCAATACCATTTCCCTCATCATCTGGAGCTTATTACTCTATTTATTCAAAGCTGCCCGCTGCCTAAGAGTTTTTATGACCTTCCTTTCGGAACTGAACCGCAACCTTGCACACGCAATCTCAATCCTCAACAACATACCACATATACCATACCATCCTAAGATAACATGAGAACTTCATATCCCTTCCGAGCCACAAGCAACTAGGTACTCAACCAACCAAGAACTTTTCATTGATCCCATTCAGAAGAAAATCACTACACATTCCATGCTTCTTACACTCACAGAAAATATGCATCTCGAGCCGCAAAAGATATCATCAAGAACTCTCCATCTCCCTTTTGCACAAAACCAAACTTGACATGACTGAATCCTTCTAACTCCACCAAGCTACGCAGGCTACTGAAACCTAAGAGCATTTCCGCGAAACACCTGTAGAAGTTCATTACCTCATAAACATCCAAAGAACTAATCAGATCCTTGCCATACTTATTCGGCCTACTACCAATTGATCCCATCTATCTGAGTTCCTTTGATTTTACCTTCAACTTGATACTCCTTCTTGCTATAGCATCACAATTCCTCAACCCAGACTCGCCACAGAATCTCCTAGTAATTTCAAAGGCAAGAGGAAGGGAATCTAGACTTGGCCATCTTTGCCTAGTATACTCATCATATCGCTTAGCAGGAATGTTAAGAATCTCACCCAGCTTCTCTGCATCGAAGGTCACTTGAATCCCTTTCACATGGCTGGTAACTCTTCCATTCTTGACCTCTACATTAGCTATAAATTCAATAATTTCATTCTTGGCTAGCCTTCCATCCATCTGAAGGACCATGTCCTTCCAGCCCTGAATAGATAGTGCATCAACCAATCGAACCATTCCTGGTTCCACCCAAGCTTTCAGCAATCTACCCTTCAAAATATTTCTTTTGCCAAACTTGGCCAGCTTGTGTTGGTCACCATCAGACTCACGCTCGTCTTCACCACTCCATTTTTCATCCTCAAAAATTCTAACTGGTTTGTTTTTTACTACAGACCTTGTCCTCTTAGCCAATGAAGGTTCAGCAGCTTTAGACCCTGATGAAGACTTCTTGGAAGAAGTCTTGGTCTTTTTAGGCTTGGGGATTTGAACCTCCACAGTTGTATGTTCCTCATAATGTACATGTTCCATCTCCTCAACTTCAATAGCCTCAGAAAGCTCTGCAACCTTAGCTTTTCCTTTATCCATCCTCTTCTTCTTGCTTTCAGCCAAAGCCTTTTGTAATTCAATCTCACTCTGTTTCACCATACTTCTTGTGGCTCTCCTTTTTGGCAAGGGAATTTCAGCAGTTGTTGGAGAAGAATCCTTTCTTTTCTTGGAAGGTTTGGCAGTGTTGGGGGCTTTTGGTGTTGTGGTTCTCTTTTTCTTTGGATCATAGCTAATACCCACTTTCTTCAGAAGTTCTGCTAAGGTCTCCTCAATAGATGAACCATATTCATCTTCCTGTGAACTAACACTAACCAACTCTTCAGCAGCCTCCCTTGAGCCACTTCCCCTTGTCTTCTTGCTACTTTCTTCCTCAGTTGCACGATCAACCCCAGAGATAGCTGGTATCACCAATTCAAAAGTGGGTAAAGAACCAGCCAATTCTTTCCCTTTTCCCCTCACATTACTACGCACACCCTCACTCTCTTTTTCTTTTTCGCCTTTATTTTTACCACCCTCTTTCTTGACTCAGGCAATTCCATATTCCTAACAGAACTAAACAGAACAAATCTATTGTCTACATTTTCAACCAAAATAGAACATACCTCAGAAGAGAAGTTTTGAGCCTTTTCAGAGTTAAAAGGCTCAGTTCCTTCCCCCTCACTCGTAGATTTGAACAAATCATCTGAGTTCTCTGAATCTTAGTCTTGGCTTGCCTTTAATTTTTCATTCAATTTCCTTGAAAGAGCACCAATTGCCATCGTTTTGCGAGCAAGCATTTTTACTCGCCTTCGCCTGGGTTGAGGAGTTGTGCTGGGTGGAGGAGGGGTGGATGAATCATAGGGGGTAGGTTGTGGATGAGTGCCTAGGTTATCTTGGGGGTTAGACATTGTAGCAGATTTTGTGAGTTTGTCTTTTGGAAAAGAGTGCAATTTGAGAGTGAAAGAAGAAATTTTGACGGTTTAGAGATTTATGAGAGTGGCAGAAGGTGATCATGGGTGTTTAAAGAGAGAAAATTAATTAATGACTAACGGTATCTTTTTGTAGTCAATTAGAAGTCCAATCAACCTGAAATTTTAGGTTGAATGAGCGGTTAAACTTTCCTAGATTTTAGGCATTTTTTTTGGTGAGAATTCTAGTAGAGACGGAACTGGTCCAAAAAATAAAGAGATAGGATTTTCTAATATTTTTTAATGTAGGTAGGGCTTTGCTCATGATTTAAATATTTATATTTCTAATTGTGCAGAGTATAGAAAACATACCTTGTTATTCAGATGAACCAATACTGATGAACTAGGTTCTTCATTTAGAATCCTCTTGATCATGCCTCAATTTACCAAAACAGAGAAATTTTTTTTAGAGATTAGTGAGTCATATCAACACATGTCACATGAGTATACTATTTACAGTACAAAACTGAGTAAAAATTAATCTAGATATTTACACAAGTTCCAGATTTCCTAGCCAAAAAAAATATATTTTTTCATTGTGCATTCTGAGCTGGTCCCATTAGGTGATCTTAATCATCACTAATTCTAACCTGTTCCTTTCAAATCTTTCTCTACTCAGTGCTTTAGTAAAGATGTCAGCAATTTGTTTATCAGTAGCATAGAATTCTATAGTAATTAATCCTTTCTCATAGGTGTCTCTTAAGAAGTGATGTCTAACATCTATGTGCTTAGTCCGCTTATGATGAACTCGGATCTTAGTCATACTAATAGCACTAGTGTTATTACAAAAGATAGGGATGCAACCAATTTCAATGCCAAAATCCATTAGCTGTTGTTTTGATCCACAACAGTTGAGCACAACAAGAGGCAGCAGCAACATACTCAGCCTCAGCAGTTGATAGGGCCACTGAATTCTGCTTTTTAGTGGCCCATGATACCAGACATGAACCAAGAAAATGAGCCATACCTGAGGTGCTTTTCCTATCCACAAGAAAACCTGCATAGTCTATATCAGCATATCCTACTAGATTAAAGTTACTACCTTTAGGGTACCAAAGGCAAAGGTCAGTAGTGCCTTTCAAATATCTCAGTATCCTCTTGAAAGCAGTAAAGTGGGATTCCTTAGGATTTCTTGAAAACGAGCACAAAGCCATATACTAAAAACAATGTCAAGTCTGCCAGCAGTAAGATACAAAAGTGAACCAATCATACCCTATACAACTTTTGATCAACAAATGAACCAGATTTATCCATGTCTAATTTAGTAGCTGTTGCAATGAGTGTGTCTATTTCTTTTTATTCATCCATTTTAAACTTCTTAATCAACTCTTTTGCATATTTCTGCTGATGGAACAAGGTTCTATTTGGGTTTGTTTGATCTGTAAGCCTAAGAAGAAGTTAAGCTCACCCATCATACTCATTTCAAATTCACTCCCCATTAATTTAGCGAATTCCTTACTCAGGTTTTTAGTGGTTTCCCCAAAAATTATGTCATCAACATATATTTGTACTACTAGTAGATCCTTTCCTTTTTCCCTCAAGAATAGAGTGCTGTCAATCTTACCTCTTTTGTATCCATGTTCAAGTAGGAATTTGGATAGACGTTCGTACCATACTCTAGGAGCCTGCTTGAGTTCATATAGGGCCTTGTCCAATTTGTATACATGATCTGGACACTCCGTACTTTTAAACCCTGGCGGTTGTTTAACAAAGACTTCTTCCTTTAAGTAGCCATTTAGGAAGGCACTCTTCACATCCATTTGGTGAAGGGTAAATTAATGTGTGCTGCAAATGCTATGAGGAGTCTTATCGCCTCCAGTATTGCAACTAGAGCAAAGGTCTCATCATAATGTATACCCTCCTCTTGGCTATAACCTTGGACCACCATCCTTTCCTTGTTCGCTGTAACCGTTCCATCTTGATCAAGTTTGTTTCTTAACCCCCATTTAGTGCCAATTACTGATCTGTCCTTGGGTCTTGTGATCAGATGCCACACTTGACTTCTTTCAAGCTGATTGAGTTCATCTTGCATTGAATTCATCCAATCTGCATCCTGCAAAGCTTTAGCAACATTTTTAGGTTCAATAAGAGACAAGAATTCATCAAAAGCATACAAATTCTTTAACTGAGATCTGGTTTTAACTACAGAAGTTGGATCTATAAGAATATTCTCAATGGGTTGAGAACTTTGATACTTGTAAGGCTTCACAACCTACTGATTTTTGTTTGGAGTTTCTCCCATGTTCTGTTGTTGAGGAACATGCTCATGGACAGGTTCCATTTGAAAATTAGATTCACTTCTTCTTTGTTTAGTTCCCCATGTCAGGTTGCCCTGGATGGAAAAACTTGTTCCATCACCTGTTCCTTCTTTTGGTGTGGCTTCAGTTTGAGCGGTGACTTCACTCAATTCTTTTACCAACCCAATAGCCTCATCTTCGTGTTCTTGTCTTTCAGAAAGAATGCCAATTTCATAAAAAACTACATATACACTTTCTTCTACACACAAAATTCTTTTGTTGTAAAATTTACAAGCTTTTCTATGTGAAGAATATCCCAAGAATACTCCCTCATCACTTCTGGGATCAAACTTACGTAGAGAGTCTTTTCCATCATTATGCACAAAACACTTGCATCCAAATGCCCTAAGATGGGATATATTTGATTTTCTCGCTTTAAGTAACTCATAGGGAGTCTTCTCTACAAGAGGTCTAGTTATGCACCTATTAATGATGCAACATGCAGTCTTTATAGCCTTTGCCTAGAAGCTATGTGGCAGTGTACTGGAAAGAAGCATAGTCCTAGCCATATCTTCAAGATTCATGTTCTTTCTTTCAACTACTCCATTTTGCTGAGGAGTCCTAGGGGCAAAAAAATTATGATCTATACCATGCTCATCACAAAATTCAGTAAACTTAGCATTTTCAAATTCAGTTCCATAATCAGACCTAATTGATACAAGTTGATTACCTAGTTGTTTCTGAGTTTTTCTAACAAATGGAGTAAACATGTCAAATTCTTCATCCTTAGATGTTAAAAACAATGTCCAAGTAAACCTTGAGTAATCATCAACAAGCACCATCATATATTTCTTACCACAGAGATCCATATGAACCTGTTCCATCGACCTAGTCGTGCTTACCACTTTCTTGCTTTTAAAAGAGGATCTTACTTGCTTCCCCCTTGCACAAGCCTCACAAACTTTGTATTACTTAAACATGATGTTAGGAAGCCCTATCACTAGGTCCTTCGAGACTAATTTGTTGAGTTGACTTAGACTTGCATGTCCAAGTTTTTTGTGCCAAAGGAGGGGATCATTGTCCAACACACTTAGACAGGTGAGTTCATTTTTTTAAAGAGTGGACAAATCTACAATGTTTATAATGTTTACTCTTTTTCCCTGCAAATCAATCTTGTCAGTGGTAAGATTTATCACAAAACATTTGGTAGAGGTGAATGCTACCAAGTTACCTCTGTCACACAGTTGTGATGCACCGATTAGGCTATATTTCAAGCCATCTATCAAGTAGACATTCTCAATGGAATGTGAGTCTGTCTTACCTACCTTTCCAACCCCAATGATCTCACCTTTCTTACCATTTCCAAAGGAGACATTTCCTCATTTGAGGTCCTCAAGTGAAAGGAACTGGTTCTTGCTACCAGTCATATGTTTTGAGTAGCCACTATCCATATACCATATTTGGCTGCTCCCCTTCACTTTGACCTATAAAAGAAAATCAAGGTTAGTCTTAGGAACCCAAACTAGTTTGGGTCCCTTTCTATAGGCAAAAAGGTGAATTAAATTCTTTTAGCCCATCCTGGCAGCCTACTTTTCCCTTGAACAAAGGTTTTATTTTTTTTACTGGCCTTTTCTTTTGCATTACATTCACTTTTAAAGTGACCAGTCTTACCACAGTGTGTGCAGATTTTAATCTCCGGAAGTGTGATATACTTGCTTTTGGGATCCCCCTTAGGCGCAGGAGTTCCATAGCCAAGTCCTCTATTTTTGCTACTGTGATGTTCTTGCAGCCAAGATAGTGCATCAGAGGACTTATTCCATTTGCAAATTCCGTCTAGTTCATGCTTAACCTTGTCTAGATCTTCTTTTAAGACTCTTGTCTGCTCATCTCTCTTGTACAACGCATCCTTCATTTTTTCTAGATTTTCTTGTAAGGTGACGTGTGTGTGATCAATTTTCTTTTTACCTATTCCTAATTTCTGTTTTAAATTTTTAGATTTAAGTGCTAAGGCAGTGGTGTTAAGTTCAAGAACGTGGTTCCTCAACTCAATATTTTTACTATCTCTTTCACTAGCCCTGGGTTCCAAATTTTTGCACTAAGCTTTTAGGATAACACATTCCCTAGACAACTGTTCCTTCTCATTATATATGACCTCAGACTCATCAATGAAGTCTAGCAGTAGTTCAGATAGCTTTTCTTTAGACAAAATTTTAATCTTTTCTTTGAAATGAATCACAGATACCTCTTGTTCATCATCCGATTCTCCAATGGCCATACGTGCTTGTTCATCTCCAGCTTCATCTTCTAAATCCTCATCTGAGCTTTCTCCCCAAGCTGAAACCATGTAAAATCACCTACTACAATTGAACTAGAATAAAATAGAGACACTTGGAACTGGTTCTTCTATCTGGTTCAAGTAGCTTCCGGATTGCACGCTTCAATCACACATAAATTTCTTGCAAAATTGCCTTGCTATTTTGCTCTCAATTCACGTTTAACTTCTGCTTATGTGTGTTTCCTGTAATAGAGAACAACACTAATATTTAAGGAGTTAGCAATTATAGATTGACTAGAATACAGATGCTACTCTTCCTTGGTGGAAGAGTTCTAGTTGGTCTCATCTTCTAACTCTATCCATTTCTTAAGCCGCGTTTCTCTTTGTGTGAGGAGTCTTTCTTCTTATCCAGTATGCAACCTTTGCGATCCTGGTCAGGAGATATTACTTCTGATAAGTAAGGTTTATCTCCTTCACGTGCATCTCATATGTTTGGGTTGATTATAACTGTGCTATACAAGATGGACCTGGTCCATGTGTGAGTTCCTTTGTCAGTTTTCAAAAATTTACCTTTACTTGGGCCAACAAAAACCCATCAAATCGTCGAGTAACCTTACCATGCACATACCCGGGGGTGATCCCACATCACCCTATCCCATATAGGCCTGATAACACAATATGACTGATATTTTTTTAGTTGAACCTAGCCTATAAGCCTTAGAATCCAATTTCCACATCCAAAATTTTCTATAAGATCATCTCGCATCTACACACTATATAAGTCTGAGCAAGCTGTATCCAACCATAGCCATAACTCTAGATGAAATCTCATGATATACCACATAACTCAAACACTCATAGGGATAATTTATAATCATAGTAGCTAATCAGAACAACCCAATACTGGTAGTAAACCTATTATCAAACATAGCCTCGTGCTAACACCATCATATACTACAGACGATGAAAGAAACACACCGAAACTCATAACCATTTGCCAGATCAACAGGTTGTGGAACTCCCTCTCCTTTGATAGTAACTATAGCAAATTTCTAAGCCGATCAACATCAATCTCCTTCCAAATATAATGCATAGATCCAATAGCGCCCATTCTAGGAATGATAACCTCATCTCATCTAACATAATCACTTTAGTGACATGACACATCAATACAGCTCAAAGCCAGAACCCGTGCAACCTGTGCACCAAATAACTACATTCCAAAATTACTCAATCCTGAAAAATGCCTCAACGAGAGGATTGTCCCTCCACCTTAACAAGTACCATCACAACACCATGCTAAGAGCCTAGCACATATGGTAGAACCAAAATGCACGAATCCAACACAAGGGATCATGTCTTAACATAACTTCACTGCAATGTATGACCCCATCCAAACATTGGTCCATATTATATACCTCGAGCTGCCTTGCTCAAAATAAATAACCACGTGGAATTCGACATCAAGTACCCAAAGTGCATTTCCATAGCCACGGAGAGCAAATAACACAATACCACAATTAGGAAAGAACATAGCCAACACCCAGTCAATGATGCAATACCTGGAATACTCATCTCGCTCAAATCCTGCTATAAAGCTCAAAAAGCACCGCACTATATGTGCACATAACCAACGAATTGTAACTCCTCGTAGCATAGAAGAGAAACTCACGAATCATCTCAGAACAAAAATAAGCTCAACACCGACCGAATGGCAAATCCTTCAACAATAGCAGTATGGAGCCAACCAATCCGACTCGATGTAGAATACACATCCTAATTGGCCTACCAATGGAACCCCAAATCAATGCTGGTCACCTACAAATAGATAAATAACCCCCCGAAAGTCCACAATGACTGAATCAAAACACATACTAATCTCCGACTAACCTTGGCTACACTTTCACAGTCCACAACCACGAAATAATCTACTCCTGAGAACTCCCAGTCTCCCAATCCATAGAACAAACGAATCACCATATCTGATCTCAACTCCACCGCCTGAATGTCTAACACTTCTCAAATTACACGATCATCCCATGAGGAATACTTCTAAAATTCTTCTATGCCACGTGAAAAATATGAATATCAGTAGTCGATCAACTAAGAGAGTGTGGTAATACCAATGAAGTATCCATTATTCAAAACAAATTGCCCCTTCTGAAATGTATACTCTCATCAAGCCATACCAAAGAGTAATGTCATTTACCTAGTCATATGAAACCCTCTATGCTGCCTAAAAATTTATGTCCTTCCCTTCAAAACCGAATCGTGACTTTGCACATTCCAATCTCGATCCCACCATAACACAACGCATATACCATGCCATCATATGAAAAATACGAGAACTTTACAATCCCCTATGAGTTAGTAGAAACTACATACTCAATTGGCCAAGAACATCCGATTTGATTTCATCTGGAGAAAATCACTATACATCACATGCTCCTCACGCCAGTAGGAAATATACTCCTCGATCCGTGGCAGAAACCATTGAGATCTCTTTGAAACCTATTTGCACATAATTAAGCCATCATAACTAAATCTCTCAAACTCAACCAAGCCACGCAAGTCATCAAAACTAAAGAGCATTGGCACGAAACGCCTGTAAAAACCCACTACATAATAAGCACCCAAAGAATCAATCATATCCATTACCATGTCGATTCAACCTATCACCAAGCTATCTTATTTATCCGAGTTCCTTCTGAATTAACTTTAAATTGATATTTCTCCCCGCCATAATACCACAATCCTTACCAAAGACTCACCACACAATACCCGAGACCCTAGCATAAAACTACACCACCCTAAGACGTATAAGCCGGTGAATGCTCTCTTACGCACCCCAAAAGTACCACAACAGAGATACCCGCTTTAAAAAGACCTTCTGTGAATTTAAATCTGTTAATTTTTACCTTCCTAATACTGAATGTAGAATCCAAAATGATATAGAAATACTGCGTGGCTCAATACCATCCAATGTAACTCTCAACTTCTATCCATATACTAATCTGCAACATTCTCAATTGCCATGTATACATCTTAAATTCATTAGAACCATTCTCGAGAGTCATCCACTCTGATCAAATCTTAATTAGACTGATCAAATAGACCGAACGACTTGTGCCCTATTAGCTCCCCAACACCCAAGAAAGTAACCCCATCTTAATGCAACCAGATAAATTTTTGCTCCACCCACATTACATCCTTCACCAATACCAACTATCATTCCGTGATTCTTATATACTCATAAATCATAATACAACTCGTACCCAAAAATTCCTTTACTTAATTCATCCTCGATCTCACCCTTCGCAAAACATAAGTCATTCGCAAGTATACCTCAAATTTAAACCAGTACAACACATAACCGTGCAATCAACTTATCAATAGCAGGCTCCCCCGCTTGGCTCAAAGCCGTAGATCAAAACACACAATAACTCCTAATGCCCATACTCTATTACAGCCAAAATACCATAGTGAGATTCAACTAAATCCGTGCAACTCAAACCAGCTAATATTTCAAATCATGTGCAAATCTCGTATCTACCCTTGTAACAGTCAAGCCAACTCTCATAAGTGATCCAAACTCAAGTTTCAATACATATAATTCACTGGCAAAGGAGAACTCTCAACGAATAACATAGAGATTGCACAAACTTTCGGACACCCCGTAGGAGATAACCCACCTACTTTGCCTCAAGCTGACCTCTCTCTATACTCTTCCACAGTCATAACTATGACGCAACCACTTAATCTTCCTGAGTCTAAAATCATATCACGACATGAAAATTTGCTCCACTCCTCAACTAACAACATGAATAGATCCTTCAACGCATAAATCAAGATTGAATTCAAGCACCCAAATAGTTCTTTCTACACCTCTAGCAAACCCTTCTGGTCAAATACAAATCACACAAATACATCTCGCAGTCACATTATAATCATCACGTAGCCATCTAGCCACAATTTCCACAATCAACACCTCAGTGCTCAAGCAACAGTCAAAATATGGCCTCAACTCCTCCTGACTGGTCCATAATCAACACAGAAAAATCACATCTCGCACTTCATCCAGGGAATCACAAGCCGTCAATGTACAGCTAATACCAAGCGCCCATGCACACATACGAATGCATGGAAGGAATTCAAGGAGTTACACTTCAAACTGAATCAATGCCGCATGATAAGTAAAGAAAGATGGGAAGTATATCCTAAATGTCCTGTAGCCTCTCGAAGATAGGTATGGGTTTCATCATACTGATCCGCAAGACTCTACTAGACAATTGCTCATGACTTGTAGAACTTATGAACCTAGAGCGCTGATACCAATCTAACACGACCAAAATTCACTAGTCGTGATAGCACCTAACCCAATCCGTTAGGTAAGCCAACTAATAACTATCCAATTTTAATAACGCTAATAAGTCAATTAAACAAAATAAGTTATCTGGATCTATTACATTTCTTGAGGACTGGTAGTACAAATCATGGGCTTCTAAGAATAGAGTTTACAAAGATGATATAAAGAAAATACACCTCATGTTTGACAAGTTCATAAACAAAATTTTATAATCTAAGGTTACCGTGAACAAGAGGCAGCTATAGCAGGAACGCAAGTACGCCTTAAAATCCAGCAACTATCAAACACAGCAACATCGGCATCCGAAATCTGCACGCATTGTGCAGGATGTGCAGTATGAGTACAACAGATCCTATGTACACAAAAAGTAACAAACCAAACCTTAGGTTAAAAGCAGTAACGAGCTAAAACATAGGTCGGGTCCAACCAATAAACAACAGTAATTCATACTACGTTGAACATATAAACAAGGAAATAATCTCAAAGATAAAAATGTTCAGCTTTTACACAACTTTCAAAAAATACTTCCGCTTTTGAAGAATATCAATGAAAACCCAAATCCTTTATCGAAATAATCGAAAGTTATGAGATAGTTTAAAAACTGTAATTTTTCTGAAAAATCCTTTCCACAATAAATAAAAATGCTTTATTTCCTTTCCAAATAACAAGTGTAAAATACTACTCTACGCCCACATATCATCGTATCTAAAAAGTCATGAATGATGTGATATCATACAGCATGAGAAAAATGCATCTCTATGCATGTATGCTACAAATGCATGTCAATGCCATGTATCTCAAAGATGAATCATGTACTCACACTCTCAGAATACTTGACCTCACTGTATCACACTTTCCACTTATCATACTCAACCACTCGGTACTGTATATGGCTCATACGACCTATAAAAATCCATCCAAAACATATACAACACTAACTATAAGTCACCTAGTACCGAGGAAAAAGGGCAGTCCAACCCTGTGGAGAAATCCATCTCCAGGTATCAAGTACTTTGGACAAATCCATGTCCAGGGAAATCCATCCCTTAATAATATATAAATACTCAACCACTCGGTACTGTATATGGCCCATGTGGCCCAGGAAAATCCATCCCGGAACATATACATCACTAACTAGAAGTCCCCAATACCGAGGAAAAAGGGCAATCCAACCATGTGGAGAAATCCATCTCTAGATATCAAATACTTCAAACAAATCCATCCCTAAATAATATCATCCGCGCTCACTGGGGGTGTGTAGACTCCGGAGGGGCTCTTCAACCCAAGCACTATCACAAGCCAATCATGGCATAAATCAATAAAACATGCTCCAGCATGCAGCCCTGATCCCATAACTGTCACTCATAATTAGGCTCTTGGCCTCACTCAACCATCAATCTCTCCAGCCTTACCTACGGGCTTACAATGTCATGAAAACTGACCCGGAATAATGATATGATGTATCAATAAGCTACAACTGAGACTGAAATATGATATGAATGTATAGATATGACTGAGTAAGAAATATCAATTAAATCAATGAGATGACAGGAAGACACGACCACTAGGGGTCCCAACAATATTAGCATAAAGTCTAAACATGATATCTAGCATGATGTACAGCTCAATTACTTTAACACATGGTGAAAAATACAAATATCAACAAAGTGGCCCACTAAACATTTCCCCGGAAATAAGAGAGTCACAACTCACAAGGTGCGCGCCCACACGCCCGTCACCTAGCATGTGAATCATACCCTCAACACTAAGTTTAGAAGAGTTACTTATCTTGAACAAGCCAATTCTGACACCGAGCGAGCCAAGTGGTGCTCCAAGAATGCCATCATGCACGCAGTGACCTCTGAACGGCTCAACACTAGCCAAAAGCAACTCAAATACATCAGATAAAGTCCAAGGAAGCAATTGCAAATGATAAAGATTGAATCCTAAGTCAAATCCCCAATCCGGCAAAAAATCATATCCAGGCCCACAACTCGAAACTCAACAAAACTCACAAAATCCAATAACCCATTCAATTACGAGTCCAACCATACTAGTTTCACTCAAATCTGACTCCAAATTGGTGTTCAAACCTTAAAAATTCATATTATGAAACTTTAGGCCATAACCCCCAATTTCCTCTTTAAATTCATCAAATAATTGCTAAAATGAAGATGGATTCGTGAGATATAATCAAAACTGAGTAGAGAACACTTACCTCAATCCTTGTGATGAATATGCTCCAAAAATCGCCTCAATCCGAGTCCCACATGTTAAAATATGAAGAATGAAAAAAACACGCGATTTTATAGCTTCTGCCCAGCAATTTCCGTATTTGCGGTAAAAAAGTCTCATATACGACCTCCGCTTGTGTGGATAAAGAACTAGCATTTGCGAGAAAATTACTTCTGCGATGGCTAGGACCGCACCTGCGGTCGCGCTTTTGAGCAAATACCTCCGCTTCTGCGGACCTCCACCCTCAACGAAACCTCGTATCTGCGACGCTTGGCTCGTATCTGCGGTCATCGCACATGCAGAATATCAATCGCAGGTGCGAAAACACTAGAACCTCCAGCTTTTCAGTAATGAAAACATGAAGAACAATGATCTGAACCTCATTCGAAACTCGCCCGAGCCCCTCGGGACCACATCCAAACATACCAACAGGTCCGATAACAACACACGGACCTACTCAAGGCCTCAAAGCACACATAACAACATAGAGATGACAAATCACACCTCAATTCGAAATCAATGAACTTGAAACTTCAAACTTCCACAACCGATGTCGAAACCTATCAAATCACATCCGATTGACCTCAAATTTTGCACAGAAGTCACATTTGACATTACGGACCCGCTCCAACTTCTGAAATCAGAATCCGACCTCGATATCAAAAAGTCCACTCCCGGTTTCAAGTAAAATTCTACTAAAGGCCTCCAATCTCAATCCGGACACGCTTCTAATTCCAAAATCACCCAGCGGAGCTAACAGAACTATCAGAAATCCAATCCGATGTCAAATACTAAAAAGTCAAACTTGGTCAAACCTTTCAAATTTAAAGCTTCAAGTTGAGAATCATTCTTCCAAATCAAATTTTGAATAACCTGAAAATCAAAACCGACGATCCAAATAAGTCATAATACTTCATACGGAGCTGCTCATACCCTTAACAATCGAGCAAAGTATAAATACTCAAAACGATCGATCAGATCGTTACAGTTGAGTTTTGATGCAGAGAGAAGGGGGTGAAGCTACAAATTTATAAACTGAAAGTGTGTACGCGTTAAGGTACACTTGCTGATGGGGCCATGGTACGGAAGGAAAAGGTGGGGGCCTACTTGCTTTGTTGCTAAGCATGATTGATTGCTTTTCCATAGGGTTAGTATATGTGGGTCAAACTAGTGAGATTTATATACCCTTGGGTAGGGGTGTACATGGACCGGGTTGGTTCGGTTTTTATCAAAACTGAACCAAACCAACAACATCGGGTTTGGCTGGTTCAGTTTTGTCGTGTTTTCGGATTTTGGGTTTTTTTTTACATGAATATTATTTCAATCTTACTTTGTTAAAATTATAGATAAGTCTTTGATAAGTGAATATATGTTTAGTAAATATGAAAAAAATTGACAAATATATGATCTATTAATATATTATAATGGGAGAATTTTTTTAGTAACACATGATAGTTATTATCTTAGTCGTCTAACAATAATTTTTCGTTAATTTACGCTTTCAAGGTTAATACATGAGAGGATCCTAAATATTTCTACATTTCCTAAAGAAAATTCACTATAAAGTCTTAAAAATATAAATAAAATTTATATATTTATATGACGGTTTGGTTCGGATTTTTTTACAATACCAAACCAAGTCAAACCAAACTTAGTCGGATTTTTTAATCGATTTGGTTTGATTTTTCGGTTTGGTTTGAACACCCCTACCCTTTGGTTAGTATGATTATAATTCTCGGCATCCTTATTTAGGAGTATAAGAACAGAGGTGAAAAAGAACCGAGAAAGTCCCACTTCAAAGGATAATAAACATCATAAAATCCAACAAACTTGAATCACCAAAAGTGAATAGATATTTTTGTTGATCATTTCTACCTTTACCCTCTAGATAATTTTTCTTATTTCAAGTTGTTTCCAACAAAGTAACTAAAATATAATTATATATATATATATGCAGGTAAAAAATGTTCCCTCATTACCCTCTACGTACCGTCCTGGCCTATCATGACTTACTTTCCCATACTTACCTGTAAAATACTACTTCATAACACCTTTGCTATTAATTAAAAAAAAAAAATAATCCGTTGCACAAAATATTTCGTATTCATGCAGAGACCGGATAAGGGTCGCACCCCAGAGGTTGTTAATGGCTACTTCCACTGCTCGAACCCGTGATTTATAGGTCATATGAAGACAACTTTGCCATTGCTATTTATATTATATTAAAAACGTTTTACAATCAAAGCCTTAGTGCAACTAGAAGATATTTACTTTAATGTAAGGTTACAAAATCAAGTCATGAAAATAACTTTGTACAAAAACATGCAAAAACACTTTTATATATAATACGGTCCATGTGATTCATCCCTTCTCCGAACCCTACACACAAAGAGACCCTAAGTACACCGAGCTGGCCTTTTATTAAAGTTAAAAAGAGACGCCAGTCACCAAGGCTTCAATTTGGGTGTTAGCTATAGGGTGGGAGTGGTCCAATCTAGTGTTTTTAGGTGGGTTGACAAAAGTAGGGCATAGATCCAATGGAAGAAAGAACAAAAGAGACTCAATGTCTTTGTACAAGACTAATCCCTAAAAAACAACTTTTTAGTTCCTCTGTTCCCACACAATCCATGTGCCTTTGTTTTTCTATTTCCCCCATAAATACTCTCCTTTCTTCCAATTCTTCTCCACACAAGTCAAAGAAACAAAACTTTAAGCTACCCCAATTGAACCTTTTTCCCCTTAATTCTTCTCATATCAAGAACCAAAATGGCTCTAAAGAAATCAAGCAAACACTTTACTCAAACTGCAGCCTTCAAACAAATTATGAAAAGGCCGTGTTCAAGCTTTGGAAAGAATGAGAATGGATACCCTCAAGATGTACCAAAAGGCCACTTTGTTGTATATGTGGGTGACAATAGAAGCAGATATATAATTCCCATTTCTTGGTTGACAAATCCTAAATTTCAAAATTTGCTTCAAAGGGCTGAAGAAGAATTTGGATTCAATCATGATATGGGACTTACTATCCCTTGTGATGAAGAGGATTTTTGCTCCCTAATATCAATTTTCAGATTAAAAAAATTGAAGGACTTGAGTTGATGATCTTTTCTTATATATCTTTTACTTGGAAGACCTAATGTTGTCCAATCCTTCTCAAGAGTCTGGATTACGCGCACAACATAAGCTTATAGTGCTGAGCTGGCACTTCTGGATCACTTGCACAACTGAAGTTTAGTGCGCCGAGCTGACCTTTAATTAATCAGACACTACGGAAGATGATAATGACCAAGCTTGGTTGAGCAACTAAGTTAGGCCATTAAGTGGATAGTTAAATTTAATAAATCAGAAAGAAACCCCATCTAATTACTCTTTAGGGGGCGAGTTCGTACAATCACATATACTTAATATTTTGATCAGCGGTGTTAACTTCGCACCCGTTTAAAAATTCTTGGTGTTACTGTTCATGAGCAAAAAGAGATATTCCACAAATATATCTTATGCAACTGTCCGTTTGGGTTAGAGTTTGCACCTTGTTTTTCTCTTTGTTTTACTCTTTCTTCACGAACAATTTAAAACGAGCGCAAGCATAAATAGAACAAATTAGATGAATAGCATAGCAAATTAATTTGGAAAATCGTTAATGCAAGCGACGTGCAAATTATGCTAAATTTTAACGTGGAAAACATACATTTCAATGTGACGTTAATGAATTCATGATAAGATGATATTAATTCCTTCTGTCTTCATTTTAGTGAATGTTTGCTTTGCACGGAACGTTGATTCTTAACTTCATGAGTCAATGGAAGCAGAGCTGGACCCAGAATTTGAGCATAGGGGGTACCATCTTTAGTATACCAAGCACTAGCTAGCGATAAAGTTCGACGTTCAAGTCTATAAAAACTTAATGATTATGATAAATATCATCAAAATACAAATTTTGATATTATCGAATATCCTTAATTTGGTACTAATATAATATAAGTACATCATCCACTCATATCAAGGTCGGGATTATGCGATTTCACATCAAACTCATCTATAAAATGAGAGGAATTGTCTCTTAAAAACTAGAACTTGATTGAAAAGAATTAAACTTTGGCAAGAATACGTTATCTAAATTCATACAAACAAGAGCGTCCTAAAAATAACGATTCCAAGCAAAATAACATTTTCTTCAATCACCTAAGGATCTTTCTTCTCAATCACAGAAGGATCCTTCCTTCTCAATCAAAGAAGGATCTTTCTTCTATTTTCACTTTTTAGGTAGACTGTTTTCGATAATCGGTAGCTCCAATTGACCATTCATATGTAAGCAATATGACTAAATAAATATTGAATCAACAAAAAAAATTTCTCCTTAACTAATATAGTATATTGCATACCTGAAATATAATTTAACGCTTTCTCCTCAAAGTGATGCAAGAATCAACTGCTAATATGGGTATAATTTACATAAAATTGAAAACGAAAATGTTTATAATATCTTTCTAGTGTAATATTTTCAATAGAAAATAACTTACTCAAATAAAATCGAAAAAGAAGAGACTCAAATTCAGTCATCGATATCGTCACCAAATAGGACTATTGAATTTAGAACTGAAAAATAATTAACTAAATTGACGGGAACTGAAAAATAATTAAATAAATTGAACGGAACTTAAAAATAATTAATTAAATTGAAGGGAGGCAGAAGAGTTTGTTACTCTATTTGTGGAGGGGGAGGCTAATGAATATTCGGACTTTTGAATGAGCCGGGGATTTGAAAAAAAGGTTAATTAAATTTTAAGTTTATTATTATGTAAAAGTATCAAATTATAATTGAATTCAGAAAAGGTTATAAAAATATAACTAAGTAATTAAACAATCATTGAATTAAAAAAAAGTAAAAGTACAGCAGCAGAACTAAAAGTTGTAGAGATCCGATTCGAACTTGGGACATCAAAAAAGTTAAGGCACTTGGAGTGCTTTCTTAAACCAACTCTTCTGCCCAGCTTTTATGTTTGCACACGTAAAATATTTAAGGATCCTTACTGTATATACATATAGATATAAAATATATATACTGTATTTTTACCGAGATTAACGGGTTCATGTGACCCCGCACCTCCCCATATAGGTGCGCCCCTGAATGGAAGGGTTCCCCTTATTCCAAGTTATTTGAGCAAAGATTATTTTTGGCCCGTAGCCAAAATTATTCGTATTCGTTAGCCGAAAAAGTGTATAAAATTTATATATTTTGTATATAACATACTGATATTATATACAAACAATATATAGTTTTTTGACTATTATGTTTAGAGTGGCTATTCAATGTCATTTTCCTAAACTATGTTTGGCCATAGATTTTGCCATTTTTTTCCAAATTTATTTTGGCAAATACCTGTTTGTTTATACTTTTATATAACCAGTTCAAATTTGATTTTGGCTATTATTTGGCAAACACTGTTTGTTTATCCATGTTTTGGCAAATTTTTCAAATCCCAAAACCAGCTTAAGAGCTATTTTTGGCCCAAATTATAGCTGTTTGCATTTAAAAATAATTTCAAAAATTTTCCCAAACTTTTGTATTCTATAAAAAAGCTCACTTTTTTTTATTTTTTATTATGACCCAACTAATCCATATCTACCCACTTTTCCTTCATTAAACTCATGCGACTTTGCCATTCTCTATAAAGAGAAGAAAACCTTCGCCAAAATTGTTGTGCCAATCTATGGCAATCCACTGCAAAGACAAAATTTGAAGGTAATTTGCTAAAATCTGCTAATATTCGTATAATTTTTTTTTCAGATTTGTTTCGCTTGTTTTGTATGAATTTTCTTTAGACAATAGTTTTTAAAACTTATGGATATAAGTTACATTTCATGTTTTTTCGAAAAAAAAGTGAAATTTATTTTGAAAAATTATGTCCAAAAAGATTTTCATCTTCAAACAAAACTTCACTAACAAATTTTTAAAATAAATTTGAAAATTTATGGCCAAACACTGGTTTAAATTACACTCTAAATACCCCTTTTCACCCAACACAGAAAGCATAACACTACCAAAACCCTTTATCTTTTTCTTATTTCATTTTTCTTTTAGTTTTATCACATAGGGGACAGGAAAAAGAAGAATAGATGAGGGGATTACAAGATATGAACTCGAACCCTTAGCAATAAGGTAAAAGTTCATGTGTCCATCCAACCGAGCTACTAAGATTCTCCACCAAAATTCTTTAGAAGATCATAAATGCAGCTTGATTAAGGTAAATAATCACATGAAAGAGGCAGATTCGTCCTACATACAATGGGTTCAAATCCAACTGAATTCACAACCTTCGGCACAAAATATAAATACAAATTATTAAGAAATTATTAAAATTTTAACAAATATCAAATTTGGAATCCATAATTTTAGGCGTAAAATTTATTCTATGCTAAAAGCCTTAAACATTTAATTTATCAAAGTTTAAATTCTAAATTCACCTCTAATGTCCATTATATTTGTTTATCAAAGTAAAAGCGTATCACTAATTATTTATGAATGTGTTATTAGTCGAATGCTTTTAAACGTAAATTTTGCCCATTAAGTTGAAGCCATCAATGCGGAGAATTTCAGCTGAAATTTTGCCTATATTGCCTTATACCCACTGCCATGACGACCAACCATTATGCTTCTTTTATTTCCTTCTAACATTTATATTTTAGGTGAATGAAAATATTACGTTATATTAATATTATTTTTTAAACAATTTGATAGTATATAAACACACACATACACAAAATGAGAATTATTAGTTTCAATGATGTAATAAAGTAATTGTTTGATAGGATAAAATGATAGTTTGACCAGATGTTGAGGCATTGTTGAACTCACAACATTCTTCTGAGCACATTCTACTAGGACCCATATGACTATATTACTCGACTTCCCAATCAATTCAATGATTTAGATTTTCGAAACAAAATCATCACTATCCATTCTCTGTTTCGTTTTTCAATCCTGAGACGCCAGACTTAGTTGAATCTTATCATAATAAGTAGGTAAAATTATATAAATACATACAATACAATACAAATATATAGAGGCGGAGCCCCATTGTTGGTTGCGGTTTCGGCAGAATCCAATAATTTTTGTTCAAACTCTGTATCTGTATTAAAAAATCCAATGAATACATACAAGTTCTTAATTTAGAATTCAGTAACTTAATAGAATTATAATCCCGAACCCATAAAGTTCAAATCCTAGTTCCGCCTCTGCAAATATACAATTAGTTCATGCGTGCATGTGTTTGTGCTAATTTACTTAACACAGCCTTTGTTAGATCATTAGATATATTCTGAGGTAGAATTTGTCTACCCAGCCTTTGCTTTGTAGTACTAATACTAATTAACGGAAATTTAACACAAGGATAAATCTTGCTTTCATTAGATGAGGAGATTACGAATTTAAGCCGTGAAAACTAATAACTACGAATTTTTAGAAAAGATCTCACGAGGAGGGATTGTAAATATCAAGGATACAACCAACATATATGGGACAACTTCAGTACCACCGTACGCACAAAGAACAGTAATCTTTTTCGATCATCATTTGTTAAGTTTGTTTGTACCATTTAATAAGGGGGACAACAATGTTGCATTTACCAGCACGCTGATTATCACTAGTCATGAATTAGCAACCTCAAATTTTAGAATTTAAAAGACAACATCGTATGTTTATGGACGCTTTTCCAGATGTAAGATGGAAATGAACAGCTTTCAAGAAGATAAATATCTGAACTCAAAAGTAAAATATCTCCAGAGACATCAGACAAAATGCAAGGGTCCCTAATTTCTGTATGGATGATCCCGTTCAACACTGGTATTAGTCGCTTTCTTGTTTAGTGTATGTATTTCTTTGTAGAGGCAGACCCACCACCACCAACAACAACATACCCAGTGTAATCGCACAAGTAAGGTTTGGGAAGGATAGTGTGTACGCATGTTATTAATCTATGTTCGAATAATTTCTGTAAAAGTAAAATAGAAACAGAAACATAAATAGAAACAGAAATAATTAAGAGTTTTGAGCCCAATAGAAAATTGTGTTTTCTTAAGAAATTTAATCTCATTATTTTTTTAGTGAAGAAAAAAATATTATTAATCATCCCAACAACAACTGTATGAGGTATACATTTTAAAACTGTACAAACTACGAAAGTTAGGTATTGCTTCCAATAATCTTTCCATAGTGGCAAAACCTGGCTCTATGTGTTTAATGTGTTTTGACCTTTGTCTATATATTCCACCTTTTAGTCCCTGTCTCTCCTACTTCCTTCCTTAGTACCTATTCTTTCATTTCTTATTTTACATTCCTGCTGAACTTGAGTACAAATTAATCCTGGGCTAGGGACTCGTTGGTGCCATAGTGCTTCATTGCGAGCCTTCCATATGTAGTACACAGGTGCTGCAACTACTGTCATTATGAATGATCTGCATCTTTCCCCTTTGACTCCTCTTATTAGCCTTCTCCATATCCCTTGTAGTGTAGTATTTTGTATCCCAATGTTCAACCACTTCAATACTGCAGCTAGGCAAAGTTTTTGAGAACTGGCATTCAAAAAACAAGTGTTCTAATGTCTCAGGAGCATTGTCACAAATTGTACAGTGTGTGTCTTGGATTATCCCCATTTTCTGCATTCTCTCTCTTGTTAGTAGTCGTTTGTGCCCAACCAACCAACAAATAAAGCTATGTTTAGGCACATTTCCTTTGTTCCACAACCCGCTACTCGAAGGCCATTTCTCTGGGTTCCTATTCTCCAAAGATAACCACTTTTAATGGTATACCTGCAGCTCCTTGTCAGCCACCCTTGCTCCACATACCCCTATACAAACATGTCCCTAATCGTGCAAATTTTCCTCAATACCTGTAGCAGCCATTGGGAGGTCTGTATTGCCACCAAGAGCTGCCCTTTAAATAAATATGGTCTATCCATTTCACGCATAAGTCATCTATCTTGTGAGAAATATTTAATACATACTTGGCTATTGCTGCCTCATTCCATACCACCCCATTTGTAATTTCCAGATTCTCCTTCCCCCTCCCCTTCCCCCTCCCCTCAACTTTCTTTGGTCTATAGACCAAGTCTCATGCTACCAATGGTGATTTGTTACTTACATCCTTCCCATCCCATAGAAAGTTTCTACAGATTATTATTATCTTTTTCATCACTTCTTTAGGTAAAAGAAATATGGATGCCAAGTATGTGTTTACATGCATCAATGCTGAGTTAATGAGCTGCACTCGACCTGCATATGATAAGCGCTTTGATCCCACGCTCTTATCCTAGTTATCATCCTGTCTACCAATATCTTACATTCTATACAAGTGAGCTTCTTGGTTGAAATTGAAACTCCCAGGTATTTGAATGGTAGAGAACCCGTATGGTGATGAGTGGTGATTTTACCACTCATTCTAGCCTCTTTTATGTAGCTTTTATGTCCTTTTAATTATAAAATGAGGTTGTTTATGTTGGTTGTTGTTAGTTTTTCAGGTACATGATGCTACGAAGTGATTGGGATTGAATTGAAATGGAATTGAACGAAAAGAGAGTGAAACCATGCAAACTGCCAGTGATTCCGCTTCTGCGGACATTTGCTCGCAGAAGCTATCACGCCTCTACATAAAATGGACCGCTTCTGCGGTTTATGCATGGATCGAGCATTTCCTCTTCTGCAGAGGAAAAGACCGCTTCTGCGGTAACTATTCAGCTTCTGCGTAAATGGCTAGGAAAGCTGAAATTTGCTTATGCGTTTATGTGATCGCTTTTGCGTTGTCGCTTCTGCGACTTTAGTATCGCTTCTGCAAACATGTGCTGGAATCCTATTTTCACTTCTGCGGGGTAAAGTACGCTTCTGCGTACTCGCTTCAGCGAGAATTGTTCCGCAGATGCGATTTCTGGGCATCAGACCTGGGTATAATTGACATTTCGCAAATTCCAATCTCAAAACCATTTTATACTCATCCAAGCAGACATTTTAGAGATCTTTGGCTTATTTTCAGTCCGTATAGACTAGAGAGAATATTCTTGGAAGCTAGGGTTTTGCACACACACTTGGGTCTTGAAGATTGAAGCTTGTGGTTAATATTTTCTTACCCATTTATGTTTATTTCTTCATTTCCTTGCTTTGTATTGAATATTTAAGTGTGTAGTATTTATTTCAAACACTTGAACCTTGTTTATGGAAATATTCATATTTAAAGTGTGGATTAAATACCTTGTTGTGCTTATGTATTGAATGATTTTTATATATTTATGAAGTGAGTTATTGTTACTTTAATTATTCTTGTTCTTTAAGGTTTCCAAAGGGTTTAGCTAACCCTAGGACTCGCCCATTAACTCCGAATTAATTTTGGAAAAGATAATTTGGGGTTGGGAAAGATTAAATAACAAGAACTTGAGGCGTTAACCCTCATTTTATAGATTCTACCTAGGGATATGATTGAACTACTTATAGCCATTCCGGGTGTGCTTAATCTTCTACTTGTTTTAGGGATAATTCAATTAGGAAGTCTTGTTAGTCTTCGGAAGAAGCTACTTAAGAATTATTATCCGTGGCTAATTAACATAAACTCGCTCATACTTGTAAAATCGTGAAATACATTGGATCGTTACTTAAGTGTAATTCCCGATGCAACCATACTTGTAGCCATTGATCATTTTATTTGCTTTCTAGGTTAGTTTATATTTCCGCATTTAGATATAAAACACTTTTTCAACCAACATTCTTAGTGATTGGCATTGCGCAACTAACGATAATTTACTTACATTCCTAATCGCCTACACATTGTTCTCTGTGGGATTCAACCTCGACTCATAGTTGGGTAAATTATATTGCTGCGACCATGTCTATTGCTTTTTAGCAGTGGATTTGGACGTCACCAAAATTGGCGCCGTTGCCGGGGAACAATTTGGCGTGATTTAGGTTGTTTGAGAAGTAAGCGAAAGTGCTTTGGTCCAAACTTGTGAATATTTGTGTAATTAATTTTTCTTACNTAGAATTGTTTGTATATATATATTATGGAGCCTTGAAGAATTTTTTTTTTTTGAGAGGTATGTAAGTGATTCTATATTGAGAACTAGTTGCCAATGAGGCGATGTGAGTTGAAGAGAAACAAAGTGCAAAAATAATGATACTTGTGAGTAGTGTTCAAGGACGGTGAAGTCACTTGTACCCAAATGTTTATCCAACCCGTCCCGAAACCTACATTACAAGCTCAAAAAGTCCTTATGG
>MU668211.1:87930-105880 GCA_026770625.1 Nicotiana glauca
GGTTAGTTTATATTTCCGCATTTAGATATAAAACACTTTTTCAACCAACATTCTTAGTGTTTGGCATTGCGCAACTAGCGATAATTTTCTTACATTCCTAATCGCCTACACATTGTTCTCTGTGGGATTCGATCCCGACTCATAGTTGGGTAAATTATATTGCTGCGACCGTATCTATTGCTTTTTAACAGTGGATTTGGACGTCACCATATGGTACCCTGTGTTGTCACATAAATTCACCAGGCATTGTTGATCCATGTTGCCACTGAATATATTTGACTTTCCTGCATTGGTACATCCTAAAGCACTCGAGAATGACTGTGGGCCTCTTAACAACAACAATACTGACTGGTAGGTTCCTTTGCAAAATAAAAGGACATAGTCAATAAAGCATAGGTAATTCAGACTTAATCCCTTGCACATTGTATGATACTCAAAGCCTAGCATTTTAGCTACCCACTTCATTATTCTGGAAAAGTATTCCATGCAGATGACAAAAATCAGTGCGGAGATTGAGTCGCCTTGTCTCGAACCATACTTACCCTGGATATTTCCATATAACCCGCTATTCAAAGCAATTTTGTACTGTGTTGTTGATACATAAATCATCACCCATTTGATGAATTTCATAGGTAAGTTCATAGCATGTAACATTTCCTCAACAAATCCCCATTCAACTGAATCATATACTTTCTTTAGAGAAATTTTTATCAAGCAACTCTTAGTGGTGGCTTTCCTGTTGTAGAGTCTTACTAGATCTTGATAAATGAGGATATTCTGCACTATACTCCTCCCAGCTTCACTTTGGTTGTCAGATATTAGGCCAGGGAGAACTTGTTTGATCTTATTACAAAGCATCTTCGATATGATCTTGTAAATTTTATTACAACAAGCTATTGGTCTGTAATCCCCCACATTTGATGCATGAGCACTCCTTGGTATCAATGTAATAACTATGTTATTCAATACTTTAAGCAATTTTCCACTTCTAAAGAATTTCATCACAGCTTCTACCATATCATTCCCTTCTATTTCCCATCCAACTTTAAAGAATTAGCTACCAAAGCCATCTGGGCCTGGTGCCTTGTCACCAACAGTAACCCATAGTGCTTTCTTAGCCTCACTTTGAGTAAATTTCTCTTCTAGTTGTGTGATTTGTAGAGCAGAAATAATAGGATCATGTCTTACCAAGCTTCTACATACATGCTCCCTATTACTTTTATTTGTTCCCATCAGTCCTTCATAGAAGGTGATAATAGCCTTAGCTACCCCCTCTAGATCAGTAACGTTTTTCCTTTCTGCATTGTCAATCGAGAATATTTTGTTAGAGTTTCTTCTTGCTTTCATAACACCATGGAAATTTTTTGTGCTCATGTCCCCTTAAGTCACCCATTGTACTTTGCATTGTTGCCTCAGAAATTTTTCCCTGGCAACATTCAATGTTTTACATTCTTGTGAGAGGTTAGTTTCTTCAGCTATCAAGTGAATGTTATATAGATCCAACTGAAATTTTTCCTAGCACTTCTGAAACTTCTGATTGCCTCATCTGCCTTCAATTCAACCTCACTAAACTTGTCTTTATTCAGCTCTTGCAATGTACATTTTAAATTGTTCAATTTTCTCACTAATTCATACATCTTAGTGCCGTTCCTGTTAGTCCACTACCCCGATTTTATTTTCTCCTTGAAGTCTTAGGCCATATTACACATATTAAAATATCTGACTATTTTGTTCTTTTGTTGACATCCATTTTTCCAACTGATAATGGCTGGATAACAATCGAACAACCCATAACTCCTATAATATACCATTAATGCAGGTAGGCTTATTCCCCACTCAGCATTGACCATCACTCTATCTATTGTACTAAGTACCCTATCCCCTCCACTTTGCTTGTTTTCCCATGTGAAACAAGCTCCAGAGGATTTAAGGTCCAACAATGAGCAATACTCAACACTGTTTTAAAATCTCTTATCTCTGCCATTATGATCGGGCTTCACACTCTCTCTTCTTTATGTAGAGCACAATTGAAGTCCCCCGTTATCGCCCACAGGTCCCTCATTTGAGCATGGATTTCTTTAATTGCCTACTAGAGTTCTCTTCTTAGTGCAACGTCATTGAAAGCATATACCATAGTCACATGAAACTTTCTTCCAGTCCCTCTATGTTGTATTTCACAGTAAATTCATTATGCTGTCATTTTAATTATATTAAATCAATATAGCATTGGATTCTATAGAATCTATATCCTTTCACCTAGATGCTGGGATAGGTTTGTCCTGAATGACCAGCCTTGACAGAGGTGAAGAGAGACTAGTTCGGCTTTTGCTCTCTTTACCAAGGTTTCCATGAGACCAAACACCCCTACCTTTTTTGCATTATGCATGATGAGATGAATCTCATTCTATTTGGTAGGTTTATTCACTACCCTAGTGTTCCAGAAACCAATACTATCCATTAAGATGGGGGAGGACCCCACTTTTGCCAAGTCCTAGCTCCCCTCCACCATGTTTTTCTTTAGGGAAAGAAGAGCTTGGTTCTCCTGAGTATTTGTTCCTTCCTTCAATTGGTTTTTGCTCCACTGGGCTAGAAAACGTGTTCTCTAGCTTAATGGTTGTATTCTGCATGGTCACCCCCTTTTAAATATATTTCACTAACTTGAATCCTTGTTGGTTGACTTGCTTGCTTGTTATCTTCTTGTTCTGGTTTTCCCCCTTCTCTACAGGTACTTTGTCCACTACATCTGTTATCTTTTCCAAGCTAGTACTAGTCTTAATTGTTTTTCCCATCCACCATTGGTCTTTACTCCCTTCCATTTTCTCATGCTTACTCTTTTCTTCTTAGAGAAATTTCCTACACTCTTTCATTTCATTTCATGGCCATGGTTACCACATGCATCGCATAAAATAGTCTTCCTCTCATATGTCACAGCTTGCTCTATCAATTCATCGTACTCATTTTCAAACATTATGAATGTTAGGTATGCTTAATTTAGTGCAATATCCACCAATAATCTAAACATGTTAGCCTTTCCCTTTATGTGGTTGCACTATCTGGTTTGAGTGGCTACCCTATCACCCTGCTATTTTGGTCAAAGTATTCTTGCCCAGTATTTGATGTCCAATCCTGGCAGTATTACCCACATAGGTATCTTCTTTATTTGAGTCTTAGAGAAGTCCATATATGGTTTCCATGATTTTACTACGACTGGCTTTCTGTTGAACATTTGGATCCCCTCCTCTACCACTCTTTTCCTGTTCTCCATATCATAATATCGTACAATGAAAACATCATGACTAATTTGTGCAACCTTATCAATACCTAATTTTCCCCATATCTGCCGGAAGTAGCCATCCATTACTAGTAGAGAAGGATTGGATCCTAAGACGTAGCAGACCAACGCCGATGCCCAAAACTCCACTTCATCTTTAATATCATCCAAAGTAATTTTCACATTCATATGACTCACTACTGGTTTGCTCAAATCAAGTCCATCTGTGCTCGAAATTGCTCCGACTACATGACTTCATGATTTAGGGGTTGAAATTGAATTCGACTGCATACCTTTGTTCTCACTATCTATGACTTCCTCCTCCACCATGTCATCCTAGGATGTCATCCCCAAACTTAGATCCACACTTCCCCACCTCTGTTCACTAAATTGCTCATTTGTTGTGTTTTCAATGTGGACGTGTGGTTAGATCCAAAGGAATAATTCCTCAGATTGCATTGATGCTACACTGCTTCTTCGCATTAGCCGAGTCCGAAATTCCTGTCTTCGCCATGGTTATTCCTTAGTTACTACCTTTTGATTGTTGTCCGCTCCCTCTAGTCTTTGATTTTTTCGTCATTAGCGAAGCTGAGAGAAGCTCTCGTTCTAGAGAGGGAAAAAACTTTTTCATAACAAAACATCCCCTTATTATTGCTCAAGATTATCAGAATAATTCCTACTAGGATAGAATAGAACAACTATTCTGTAATACAGGCAATAAAAACTACCGAATTTTGCCGAACTCAATAAATGGCAGTAAACTACATTGAAGCTTACTTTTGCTTTGAAAACAGTATAGAAATGCCGAGAAAAGAAGGGAGATTGTAAGGTGTACATAACAAGGTGTTATTGCACGACATTATTAATTGTTCCCATTTCATATGGAAATAAATTATTATTAGCTTTGTACGAAAATTGTAATTAAGCTCTTCCTAAGTGAGAAGGCTGACGGTAAATTTGTCTTCTCATGACCTATAAGTTACGGGTTCGAGCCTCAGAATCAGCCACTGATACTTGCATATGGGTAGCTGCCTATACTACACCTCCTTGGAGTGTGGTCTTTCCTCGTATCCCGTGTGATTTTGAGATGCTTTGTGCATATAACTCTTCCTTTTTATCCTAAGTGGTAGCAATCCGATGGAGACGCTTGGGTAGAAGGAAACTCATATCAATATTTGTGACTCTTAGTTAATGCTTGATTTGATATAAATGTTGATACGCCAAAATTACACTTAAATAAATAGTCTATGGCGGTCGGTGTCAAATATAATAACCCAACAAGGTTGGGGTTCAATCCCACAGGGAATAGGTGTGAAAAGTTTACTTAAATAGTGTGAAACTTGACTTAAGTCGTAATTATGCTCATTTATCTTAAAAAGAGAATGATATAGTTGTGAATTAACAGGTTAACTATTTTTTTTGTGAGAATGTAATTAATTTTATTAAGGAAACCAAGGTTGTGTCCCATCAATGAAATGTAATGCTATCAGTGTTAATATGTATATTTCTAATTAAAGGTCCTTTGATATGCATTTGACTACCCAATAGTTGGGTAGTATTTTCTCTTTATGATTATCCCAAATATAAAATAGTTGCAATTAAGAATAATCAACTTATGCCAAGTAGAACCCACTTATTCCTAAGTGATTCTATTAAACAAAGTTTAAAGCCTTGAGTTCTTGATATTTACTTCTACTAAACCCTAACCCACTTTTCCAAGTAAAGATAGAGTAAAATGGAATAAGTCAATGTTTCCAACCACCAACAATAAATAAAGCATAAGAAATGAATAAATATCGACCAACCATAATATATATATTCAATGTTAATCACCCATTAATATTACACCCATTTAGGGTTCACAACCTTAGTATTTAAAACTAGCTACTCACCACTAGAATCCAAAAACAAAGCAATAACTAAAGTCATAAAGTTTACAAAGGTACAAGATTCTCTCTTCAAAAGCTCCCAAAATAATGGTGTGTTCAATGCCTTTAATGTGGTCTCTTTTTCAGACTCGATGTCCCACAAAAACCTTAGTAAATCAATTTATAGTGGACCAAAAGTCGGGGTCAAAGTTGGACAAAATGCCCCTGCAGAATCCATCTGCGACTGCAAAATGGTCGCAGGTCAAGTATGTGGTCCACATAGTTGCAAGGGTCGTCGCATAATTACATGCCCAGTTGCCCAGTTCTCCATCGCATTTCCATTCTGTGGTCCGTATGCTGATTATGCCACCGCAGACTTCATCGTAAAGTGTTCAAGTAGAGTTTTCTTGTTGCAATTGTACGGTCATTATGCTGTCCGCAGAAGCGTATGCGACCACATAATGGACCACATATTCTTCTCTTCAATATCTAAAAAGCCTGCTTCAGCCTGCAGTAGGTATATCACTTCCGCTCTCGAACACTTTCCGTATTTCTTACCTTCGATAGATTTTTGACTTTTTTCTATGTTTTTGGTTCTTCAAGTCTCATACACTACAAAACACCAAAACTTCATAAGAAATAACTAAAAGTTCTTCAAAAGACGAGCTAAAGTCTATGTAATTAGTATCGAAAGTGCCGGAATTCTACGACACATCAACACCCCCAACTTAGACACTTGCTTGTCCTCAAGCAACTAAAACAAAATCATCCTACCCTATACTACTCTATTTCCGACATATCACAAAATAACAGTGATTGTAGATGGTTTTGACTATCAGCTAACAAGCATGTAACTTCTTTTATTCACCCTCCGTGTAAAATAACGATCATTTAGCAATTTGACAAATCAACTTGTAAACTTTGAGCCTCAAGCAAAATGACAGATTGCTACCCACAGCTAACTGTGCACTTGTACTCTACTTCAAGAACCTAACTTCTGCTAAATCTTGCAATTCACGCGTGCTCACAACAATGAAAATCCCCAACTCACACATATGTACAGAGGATGCAATCAAATAATCTTGCACTCATAACGAAAGCTACATGCTACAAGTATCAGTCCATATGCTTGCCCTTATTTTAACTAGCTACTATCTCATGAATGATTGGTTGTGGATCACCAAGGACTTTTCACTGGTTGTAGTGTAGGCTTCAGGATGGGTCGGATGAATATTTGGAAATGTAGTGGCTATACCCTCCTTGAACTCTACATACACACTGCTTCTTTAGTAAATAGAACTTATTGACCTCGAGTTACCGACATAGAACCACCTCAAAGTATTTCTTCAGTTTTCACAAGACTCCACTCCATTTCTCTCTTTTTTTTATATATGTACAAATGTTTTTTTTTGTTTTTTTCTTTGGAGCTTGAGTATCTTCATATATACAACTTTGAGGTTTTTGTTGCTTTTTTTTCCTTCTACACACAGTAGTCAACCTTACCCTTTTCCACTTTATACTGGCACCACAACTTAGCCTTTTAGCCTCATTCTTAATCGTTCAAGGAAGGATGGGGTTCAAAAGAAGGAATTATTTCACAAGGGGTAAATATTTGTAATGTAGAAGCCAAATAGAAGGTTAAAGGCTCAACGGGGGTAACTTAGGTGATTGATATACCAGGAAGGTCAATTAGGTCAAAATTAGCTAGCAGTCACAAAGAGAGCCCAAGATCATTTCAGCACCCAATCATTAACCTGAGAGTTGCATTAAAAAACCAACCAGGTAAGTTCTAGACATCACAAGTTAAGCATATGCATTATTTGTACAAATCCTCACTCACTCACAACGCATAAACTGTTCGACTCAGCATAATTTCAGCCCTCAAGTGCATGCAAGGCAACTCAAAGCTTCATCACATGATAATTGAGATTCTGAGTAAGCATAAAGTCAAAGGGCAAGCCTAAAGTTCACAAGAATGACTAACCATTTATGTTTTTCATACAACATTTGAAGGATACAATTTATTCAACGAAAATTCATTAAATGCTTGAAGCTAGAACAATCAACATCAAACAAGTCAAAACATACTGTGCTACCACTGTGGTTCTACTATTACACCCTTGGAAAAGAACCCGGCGAAGAAAAACCAAGGGAATTCATTGTTATCTACCTATCAACACTATTACAGTGAAGAGTTTATGTACAAGTTCTTAACAAATATTTTACTACCCCACCCCGAACCAAAAAGCATGCATTTTTCCCAATGCTAAGAGAAAGTAAAAGTAAAGTTTAGGGGCTTCCTGGGGCCCATTAGGTGCTAGGAGGGGCTGAAACCTCTAGGAAGCTATGGGGTTCGGTGCTGGCATGAGGAAGCTATAGGTGGAACCTCGGATTGAGTGGTGGTATCGGAGGCTAGAATGGGAAGCTACACCTGTTGTGGAGCTAGGTCTGGGACCTATGAGCTGCTAGTCTCTCCCATCGATGGCTGCATGTTCGATGGATTGGCCTTGGCGGCCATGTCCATAATAGAGTTTGCAATTATTGTTTGCACATCTGCATCCTCTTTATCTTGTATATATGTAGAGACTGTAACTTGTTTTCCTCTGTTGTCCCATTGATCCTCAGTTTGCTCAACTAATACCTCATCATCGGTTTCCTTATCCTTATTGTCTCCCTCATCAGTCTCCCAATCGGACTCTTCGTATCCCTCCTCCGAAGGAGTGTCAATGTGTATAACGGAAGCCAAAACTTTGAAGTCTCAATACCCCGGGCTTCTGGAGCTATCATAAGGTTTATGAAATCCATATCCAAGCTCGAAATGTGGGAAGTGCCAGTGCCCTGCTCATCTTCATACAGAAGAAAGGAGGTCAAGTCAAACTCCAAATTCTGCATCTTTTGCAACTCTGATTTCAGCTCATCGACATCCTTCTAGAGTATAGGCGTATCACCACCTTTGCCTCTCTCGACTCTCTTAAGTCATACTTGAAAGTGCTTCAGTCTATCTTCATAGGATAGATGTTATTGTTGAAGAACGCTTACTGAAGCTTAGATAGGGGCTAGTGCTTACCGGATGAGAACTAGGAGTTCCTTTGTCAGTCTGTCTACCTTGTCATTGGCATGTTGGGCTAGTAGACCCAACTTTGATAGATCTAGTAAAGTAGAAGGTGGTTGTGCAGTGGTTTGCTTAGGAGTGGATGTGGAGTTAGGTGGTGCGGAGGGAGTGCCGGGCAGTGAGGGAGTAGCAGGTGCTGCTGAGTCTGGAGGAGGAGTGAGTGGAGGCTCTGTAGGATCGTCTACAACTGTATCTGCAGCATCATTTACCCGAGTGATGTCGATATCCTGAAGAGCTTTCGCTATGAGATCATGTTTGGGGATAGGAGGAACCGTTACAACTTTACAAAAGGCACGGATTGAGTATGGGAAAAGAAGAGAGGTTGCTGCCTGGTTTGCCCATATCCCTATCTCACGGTATATAATCTCTCCCATAGCACGTCATGATGCATGCAATGAGGATTGCCTTCTCAATGCTTATATCTATTTCATTTCTTGAGGGCATTAGAAGGGAACATACAAAACTCAACCAGTACTGATCTTCTTGGGTAAAATCCCTCTTATGGATCTTTTATTTAGGTGCAATCCTGGGCAGAGTTCCCTTGGCTATGATAGAAGCTACCCAAGCACGCTCGGATTCCTTGTTTTTAATATTTTTGTCATATTCTGCGGTGCCTAGCTCCCACTCCTCAAATATACTTCATTGATTGATCCTGCATCACAAAGAACTTCAACTCCACGGACTAAAACAATGTTCAGGAACCAACGGTTTATAGTTTGTTCTGCGTTCTTGGAAACATATTGAGAGAGTTTGAAAGAAGCAAAAGCTTTTGCGTGAGTTATGCAATCGCATAACAGCTATGCGAACTACAAACCTATCGCATAATAAAATCACTCAAAATACAAAGCAAGCATGTTATCAAAAAAGGGACCGCAAAAAAGGCTATGCAATCGCAGACCGGTCACATGTTTTCTCACCAGATAGGGCAATTTTTCTTCCTCAGTTCGCGACAATTCTGCGGTCTGCTAAATGAGTTTGCGATTGCAAACTTGAATGCAAAAGTCCTTCTCATTAAGTGACCTGGGACACCAATATACGATGATTTTGCGGCCCACGAACCCGTTATGCAAACTGCAAAGACCGTCTCCCTCAGTCAAAAGATCTATCATTTTTTAAGAGATCAAACACCCAGTCTCAGACCTTGCACACTCATGCCATGGGAAAATTACCCAACCCCCTGGTCTCTACTCCTAGAATGAATATTAGGTTACTCAGCCTAGTCTACCCCCTACCTTAGAGTGCCCCAACCCCCACCCTCCCCAAAAAAATTTTTTTTGAATCAATTAAGCATTGACACCAGATGATGAGCAATTGAAGAAATCATTTTGAGATGTGAGCCAGGCGAGTTCTTCTGCAATTCCTATGCCTTTTGTTTTTTGTGATTTTGTGTGTTTACGCTAATGCCCGTCCTTGTTCTTTTCCCTTTTTTTTTGTTTTGTGTTTTATTTTTGTTTGTGTTATGCGGTGCTTGTGTGTGAGTGAGAATGAAAGTGGGGGTGTAATGACTGATATATGAAGGGATGAAGGATTAATACCTATGTGTTTCACGGTGTTCAAGTAGATCGCATAACACATTATGAGGTTGCATATGTGTTGTGCGATGAGTTAATGGCTGGTTCATCTCTTCACTTCGTGATGCATTTTGCGGTCACATGAGCATTATGTGGACTACAGAATTATAAATCCCACCACATTTTTGAAGACCAAATTTGCAATTTTTTTTGACAGTGTCTGCGATCACTATGTGGTCCGCATAGCCATTATGCGATCGCATAGTTGCCGTAGACCACGGGTCCTTCTTTTCTTCATTCTCCTCAGTCCTGGCACCCTATTTCATTATATTTTGAGCTACGTGCATTCTAACCCACACGTCAAACTGTTCAACACTAACAACTAAACCTATAGTAATTAAAATCTAACAAAAATTGTTATCACACAAGGGTTGCCTCCCAAGAAGTGCTTGATTTAAGCTGCACGATGATCCCATTTTGGGCTACTCAGTGGTGGGGGCTGGTGTAGGACTATCCTTGAGAGAAATTGTTCTATCAAATGCCTTTCTCCTGTGGTACCGAGGTAATGCTTGACCTGTTGGCCATTTACTTTGAAATTTTGAGTTCCATACTTCGACTCCAATTCAATAGCACCATAGGGGGACACACTCACAACTTTGAATGGGCCAGACCGTTTGGATTTGAGTTTGCCCAGAAATAACTTGAGTCTTGAGTTGAAGAGTAAGACCGAGTCTTTGGATCTAAATTCTGCTTCAAAATCTTCTTGTCATGAACAAATTTCATTATCTCCTTATACATGGTTGCACTATCATAGGCATGGAGACAGAATTCTTCCATCTCATTGAGTTGTGTCATTCTTAGGTTAGCAGATTTGGCCCAATAAAGATTCAACTTTTTCAGTGCCCACATTACTTTGTGTTCAACAAATAGGTATGGTGAGGTGCCAATGGGAGTCTTAAATGTTGTGCGATATTCCCACAACACATCATCTAGCTTCCTTGACCAGTCAGTCTTGTTTGCATTAACCGTTTTTACTAGTATGTTTTTTATCTCCTTGTTAGAAACTTCCACTTGGTCACTCGAGTGAGGATGATAAGGTGTGGCCACCTTATGCTTGACTCCATACTTTTCAAGTAGCCTAGTGAAGGCCTTGTTGCAAAAGTGAGAACCACCATCAAGGATGGCCCTGGGGGTACCAAACCGCGTGAATATATTCTTCTTCAAAAAAGCGGTCACACTCCTTGCCTCATTGTTAGGCAAGAGGATTGCCTCGACCCATTTGGAGACATAGTCCACAACCACCAAGACATATGTCATTCCATAAGAGCTCACGAAGGGACCCATGATGTTTATCCCCCACACATCAAAGAATCTCGACCTCCATTACAAAGTTCATAAGCATATCATGTCTTTTATAAATTGACCTTTGTCTTTGACATTGATCATATGCCCTGACCATTTTATTTACGTTTTGGTAGATCGATGGACAATAGTAGCCACATTCAAGCACTTTTGCAGCAGTATGATTTCCTCCATGATGGCCCCCAACCGGGGATTCATGGCATGCCTTGAGAATTGGCATTACCTCTTCTTCTGGAACACACCACCAAATAATGTTGTCGGTACAAATACACAACATAAAGCGTTCTTCCCAATAGTATTTCCTACACTCCCGCAAGAACCTTTTCTTTTAATAAGCTTCCAATATATTAGGAACAAGGTCACTAACCAAGAAGTTGGCAATGTCGGCATACCAAGGAGCGAATGTGCTAGAAAATGCCACTATGTGCTCATTTGGAAATGTATCATTAATTTCAAGTTCTTCTTTTGGTCTCCCTGCCTTCTCAAGCCTATATAGGTGATCTGCAACTTGATTTTCTGTCCCTTTCCGATCCTTGACTTCAAAGTCAAACTCTTGAATTGAAAGGACCCACCTAATCAATCTTAGTTTAGCATCCTTCTTTTCCATAAGATAGCGGAGAGCAGCATGATCGGTGTAAACTATCACTTTGGACCCCAACAAATAGGCTCGGAATTTTCAAATGCATAGACAATGGTGAACCGCTCTTGCTCAGTCACAGTGTAATTCATTTGTGCTCCATTGAGTGTATTGCTTGCATAGTAGACAGGATAAATGATCTTGTTATGTCGTTGACCAAGTATAGCGCCAATAGCTACACCACTGGCATCACACATGAGTTCAAATGGAAGGGACCAATATGGTGTGACAATAATAGGTGCCGTGGTGAGCTTTTCTTTCAATTCCTCAAAAGCTTTGAGAACTTCTCTTCAAACACAAACTTTGCATCTTTTTCAAGGAGCTTGCACATGGGATTTGCAATTTTAGAGAAGTCTTTGATAAAACGCCTGTAGAAACTGGCATGCCCCAATAATCTTTGGACACCTTTTACTGAAGTAGGTGGAGGATGCTTGGAAATGATTTCGATCTTTGCCCGGTCAAACACTATGCCTTGTTTGGAAATTTTGTGGCCCAAAAATGTTTCTTCATAATCAAAATTTACCAAAATAGCCGCCAACGCCTCATTTAGGCATTCTTCTTCCATTTTCATCTCGATTGCATCTTCTACCTCATCAACAACATCAATGACTAAGATACGTTTAGATGCATGTGGAAACTTCATACCCTTACTCGCTTGAAATGTAGCCTCTTCGTCATTAACTTGGAACTTGATCACATTTTGTTCCTAATCCATAAGTGCTCTTCCAGTAGCAAGAAATGGTCTCCCCAAGATGATACAAATTTCTTTATCAATAGCACATTCAAGGATCACAAAGTCGGTGGGAAGGAGGAACTACCCCACTTCCATAAGAGCATTATCAATAATACCCACCGATATGTTTATAGAACGATCGGCCATTTGCAACCTCATACTTGTCAGCCTCGACATACCTAACCTTGCTTGCTTATAAATAGGAAGAGGCATCAAGTTGATGCTAACCTATTATCACAAAGAGATCTTGAAAAATTGTGCAACCCAATAGTGCGTGGAATGGTAAAAGCTCCCGGGTCTTCTTTCTTTTGAACGATGGTTGTTGCAATGATGGAACTAACCCAGTGAGTCACATTCACCACTTAATTCTTAATGGTTTTCTTCTTCGTGATAAAGTCTTTCAAATACTTGGCAAAACCTGACATCTCTTGTAATGCTTCCACAAGTGGAATATTCACCGATAATTGCTTGAGAATTTCAGAGAACTTCTCGAGTTTGCTATCATCAACCTTCCTAGAAAGTCTTTGAGGAAAAGGAGGAGGAGGTCTAGGAATTGGTTCTAGAGTTTTGTTTGTGTATCCTTCACCTTTTTCTTTAACCTCTTCTCGGTTCACTTCTTGAATTTCACCTCCTCTGGGACCTTTTCAGCTTCAACAATAATTGGCACCTCAACTTATGCTCAACTTCTTGTTCAGAATCTTCCACTTTGACCACTAGTTCATTCTCTCCTTGAAGTATTTTCTCACTCTGAGTTGTGATTTCCATATAATGAGAAGATGGACCGCTCCCACTACCTTTTGGGTTCACTATTATGTCACTTGGGAGTGTGCCCTTCTTATTCTGACATTGCTCTCTTGAGATATCTCTCATTTGCATATCCAACTTTTGAATAGATGTGGTGTGAGAACCCACAAGCTTGGTCATATTCTTCATTGAAGTGTCAGATCTTTCTTGATTTTGCAATACTCGTTCAAGCATGTTTTCCAACATGGAATCACTTGAAGAACTTTCCTTCCAATGTGGGGAGTTGGAATAATTCCCCGTCGGTGGAATATAGGAGTTTGAACTCTGATTTGAAAAGTTGTTGTTGTTGTTACTCCAATTCCCTTGATTTGAACTACCTTGGTCATTTCGCCACTGTTAGTTGCCTTGCCCTTGCGGGTTAGGCCTCCATTGATTTTGTTGTCCTGAACCTTGGTAAGGTTGCCTTTGATAACCTCCTTGAGAGTTGTTGACATAATTTTCTTTCTCTTAATCCTCATTTAATATGGGTTGAACATCTTCCACCACGTTTACCCTTTTTGTTTGGCTTTCAGTGAACATCTTCGTCACCACATTGACATTGGTGGCAAGCTCAAAAATTACTTGATCACTTTCTTGGTTCTCCTTAATCATGTTGGTCAAGGAAGGAGTACCATATGCAATTCCACCCGTAGTATCCTCTGAGTGCGAAGCTCGGTTATGTTTTGCCATTTTGTCAAGGATTTGTGTCATACTCGCAAACGCTTATCCATAAAAGATCCATCAGCTGTATTTTTGGCTATAGATTAAGTCATTGGATCCAAGCCCATGTAAAATTTTTCCAACAAGATAGTATCAAGAAAACCATGATTCGGCGACCTCAATAAATATAGCTTGAATCAATCCCATACCTCGTGTAGGTGTTCTCTTGATAATTGCTTGAAATCTTCTTTTTTTTTATCCCGGAGCTCAGACTTCTTCCTTTGCGGGAACCATTTAGCTAGGAAAGCTCGGACGAGTTCAAGCCAAGAATGAATGGAATTAGGTGGTAGATTTTGCATCAATTTCCTTGCCTCTCCGGCTAGTAAGTACTTGAACACCCTCAGCCTTAGAACATCATATGAGACGTTATTCTGCTTGTGTATCACACACACACCCAAGAAGTTTCTGAGATGTTGTGTCTTATCATCATCGGTGGAATTTTTGAAAAACCCCTCTGCTTTGAGCATTAGGATTAGACCGTGTTCCACCTTAAAAGTAGCAACATTAACTCTTGGAGGGACAATAGCATTTGTATCTTCAATATCCATATCTATATCCGCAAAAGGGTTCTCTTCATCGTGCTCGGCCATGTTTACCTAATAACACCAATCAAAGTAAGGAGAGTGCGATGGAGTAGAAGAAGATGTAAAGTAAAACACACACTAAATAGTAATTTCAAAACCGTATTCCCCGGCAACAGTGCCAAATATTGATACGCTCAAATTATACTTAATAAATAGTGTAAGGTGACCGGTGTCAAATATAATAACCTAACAAGGTTGGGGTCGAATCCCACAGGTAATATGTCTGAAAAGGTTACTTGAATAGTATGAAACTTGACGTATGTCGTAATTCTGCTCCTTTAGCTTAAAAAGAGAATGATATCATTGTTAATTAATAGGTGAACTATTTTGTTGTGAGAGTATAATTAATTTGATTAAGAAAATCAAGGTTGTGTCCCTATCAATGAAATGTAATGATGTCGGTGTTAATATGATATATTTCTGATAGAATGTCCTTTGATATGCATTTGAATACCCAATATTTCCCAATAGTTGGGTAGTATTTTCTTTTTATGTTTTTCCCAAATATAAAAGAGTTGGGATTAAGAATAACCAATTTATGCCAATTGAACCTACTTATTCCTAATCGATTCTATTAAACAAGGTTAAAAGCCTTGAGTTCTTGATATTCACTTCTACCAAACCCTAACCACTTTTCCAAGTAAAGATAGAGTAAAATAGAATAAGTCAATATTTGTAACCACCAACAATAAATAAAGCATAAGGAATGAATAAATATCAACCAACAATTATACATATATTCAATGTTAAACACCCATTAACATTACACTCATTTAGGGTCCACAACCTTAGTATTTAAAACTAGCTACTCATGCTAGAATCCAAAAATAAAGCAATAAATAAAGTCATAAAGCTTACAAAGGTACAAGATTCTTTCTTCAAAAGCTTCCAAAACAATGGTGTATTCAATGCCTTCACTGTGATCTCTTTTTCAGACTAAATGTCCTACAAACACTCTAGTAAATCTATTTATAGTGGACCAAAAGTTGGGATCAAAGTTGGACAAAAATGCCTCCGTTGAACCAATCTGCGACCGCAAAATGGTCGTAGATCAAGTGTGCAGTCCGCATAGTTGCAAGGTTCATCGCATAATCACACGCCCAGTTGCCCAGTTCTCCATCAGATTTACATTCTGCGGTCCGCATAGTTATTATGTAACCGCAGACTTCATCGCAAAGTGTTCAAGTAAAGTTCTCTTGTTTCAATTGTTCGGTCACTATGCGGTCCGCAGAAGAGTTATACGACCGCATAATGGACTGAACATTCTTTTCTTCAATAGCTGAAAAACCTGCTTCAGTATGCGGTAGGTTTACGGTACGCATATCACTTCCGCGGTAGCAGACTTACTGCATTTCTTCCCTTCGATGGGTTTTTGACTTCTTTTCCATGTTTTTGGTTCGTCAAGTCTCGTACACAACAAAATACCAAATATTCATAAGAATTAACTTAAAATATTTCAAAAGACGAGCTGAAGTCTATAAAATTAGTATCGAACGTGCTGAAATTCTACGGCACATCAACTGTGAGATGTAAATCATACGACAAATTTGAAAGGATTTTGGTCAATTCAAAAAATAAATTGACTAATGCGTTATTAGTTCGTGGATCATTTTCTGTTTTATGAACTTCTGAAAAATCTTGGGTAGAATTTGTAATAAACACGAGTATAATTGACTAGTTGGTAAATTTGATTTGTTGATGCCAAAAAGATTATTTTTCTCTAGTAAATGTTCAGTAAATAATAAAATTCCGTGACAAATTCATTTACAGTTAAACTCATGCAGAAGTGAGCCAAGACTTACTTTTGGGCCAATCCTAATGGCAATGCCTACAATGATTGTCACGCATGTCCCTTCATGTAATTGATCCGATCGGTCGATTTAAGCATTTGCACTTCGCTCGATAGTTTGGGGGCACGAGTAGCTCCGCATGATGTATTAGGAAACTTGTGTGCAAAATTTGAGTTCATTCCGAATTGATTTGATATGTTTTGGCGTGTGTTTTTGGAAGTCGAAAGTTCATTAAGTTTGATTTGAGGTGCGTCTTGTCATTTCGATATTGTTATGTGTGTTTTGAGTTTTCGAGTAGGTCCGTATTATAATATAAAATTTGTTGGTATGTTTCAACTGGGTCCCGAGGGGCTCAGGTGAGTTTCGGATATGTTTGGGTTGTGTTGCGCTCGTTTTTCTTATGTTTCGAAGTCGTTTCTTCAATCATAAATGCTACCATACTGAACAAATGAGCTCCGATTTCTGTTTTGATTAAAGCATTGGATCCATATTATAATTACGGAGCTAGAGCAAAAAGAATCATTGAATTTGGACATCGTATGAAGATTTTATGGTCATAAGAATTGAGTTGTCAGATTTTTCAGATTAATTATGCAATTTCCACTGACAGCGTATTTAAAATCTGCATTGTTTTTAAATATTGAAACCAACATATCTCCTTCAAATAAGATTAAATGGAGTGATTCAAGAGCCTAACTTAAGTAGAATTTCACAAGAAATCTATTGGAAGCATCAAAAGTAAGTTTCGAGATATTTTGGCATAAGAAACAAGGCAGAACAGTGTTAACACGAGGGTTTTGTGTATTTAATATATTTTGAGTTTCAGAGCTCAGAATTGGGTAATTTTTAGGCGCTTTTCAGCATATGAATTGGGATAAGTGTTCTTTACTCGGTTTTGGTTCTATTTCGTGATTATATCTTCAATTTTGGCTTTTGGTTGATGAATTTTAAATAAGAAATTGGGGGTTTTGGCCTAAAGTTTCATTATATAAAATTTTGTATTTTGAACACTGATTCGGAGTCGTATTTGAGTGAAAATAGTATTGTTGAACTCGTAATTTAATGGGCTAACGGATTTTGTGAGTTTTGTCGGGTTCCGAGGTACGGGCCTGGGTTGGACTTTTTGGACAATTTTTATCTTTTCATTAAAGATTTGACCTTTTCGATTGGGATTCGTTCCTTTAGCATTGGTTGATGTATTTGAGTTGTTTTTGATTAGTTTCCAGTCGTTCAGAGGTCGGAACGCGCGTGATGGAATTATTGGAACATCGCTTGGCTTGCTCGGTGTCGGAATTGGCTTATTTAAGATAAGTAACTCTTTTAGTGCTAAGGGTATAAAACCCCGTATTTATGTGTTATGTGATTGGTGTTGAGGTTCTGCACATGCTAAGTGACGAACTGGGCATGCACCCTGTGAGTTGTGACTCTGTTGTTTCCAGGGCACTGAATAGTGGCCCTATTTTATTGATATATGTTTTTTTACCATGTGATAAAATAAATGAGCTGTACATCATGCTAGATATCATGTTTAGGCATTATGCTGATATTGTTGGGACCCATAGTGGTCATTTCTTGTTGT
>MU668215.1:21514-43573 GCA_026770625.1 Nicotiana glauca
CGAGCCCTCTAACCACATAGTCAACTTCAGGTTGACTTTTCTGAAACAAACTCCCTTCTAAGAGGCTATATGCCTTATTTTCAACCAGAATCAGTCCAAATTCACCCGATAGACTCTAATACTGATAAAAAACATGAAACAACACAATAAGGGGGAAATGGGACGGTAACCATCATGACGACGGGCCGGGTCGTCACACTTATGCTCAACACCTTGACCAATAACACTAGTAAATGGGTGCTTCAGGTGAAAATTTTGAGGTCCAACCGAAGTGCTGCCACCAGAACTGTATAAAGGGAGAAATGGTGATCGGGCATGATTTCCAGGCTACCTTGTTCTACCTTGATGCACATGTGTTGTTTCATCTTGGTTAGGATCGCCGAACTTAACCAACTGGGAGAAGTTATCTGGCAGCTCAAAATCATCAAGTGTAACCTCCTTCTTCTCACCTCTGGAGTCGTCCAAATCACCTACATTTACATACTCGGCTTCTTCACCTACATTAACATCTTCCTCATTCTTCTGTTCTCCTTGAATTGTTATTGTGACTCCATGAATTGGAGATTGTACATGCATATCTTCACTCACTGTTACATTTAATATATCTAGCTTAATAGAATAGTAAAAAAATTGAAACAGAAAGCATAAATTTCTGAATACAATTTCATACCTGCATTTTCTTCATCAACTGCACATTCAAAATGGGAATATTAATCAACACGTGCTGGAAGATTCTCATTATTTTCCATGTCATTCACATGCCCTGTTTTTTCATTAAAGAATTTGAATTATAATGGATAGTAGTTGCTTGACACTTTTAGGAGATATATAAGTATATTATAGAGATCTACATAAATATGTAGATTTGTGTAAATATATTGTATTTAATTATATAAATAGTGTAGATATGTTGTAAATATATTGTAGATAATTTGAAGATATTTTGTAGATATGTTGTATATATGATGTAGATAACTTGTAGTTAATTTGTAGATAAAATGTATGTATTTTTTTATATACCTGTTTTAATGTTGCTGGCATGCATTGGTTCTCCACTAGTGCACTGAAATTGTTGATTGTTCTTTTCTTTTGGGTGGTCGGCATTGTTTGTAGAACTCCCAGCAAACTGAAAGTTTAATATTAGTTAGGATATCTATTTTATGAATAACAATATACTTAGAGGTGACATAAATAGTTTTGTTAAATGAATAAACTGATAAATATTACTTTGGCATCAATATTATCATTTCGACTATTCATCACCTGCAAAACAGACTTGATTAACTCATTTAGTAGCACTCGAAGGCTACCTAGTTCTTCAAAGACGTCTTTCTTGAAAGATGTTGTCACGCCCCGAACTTGGTCCTGGACGTAACACGACACTCGGTGCCTAACTACATGTGACCGAGTGAACCAACTGGTTGGCTGAATCAACACGTGATATCATAACATACTGAATGCGGAAGATAAAATAACACATGCTCATATATTGGAAGTCTGGATGACATAAATCAAAGTGCGGAAATACTGAAACAATTCTGAAACATATATCTAGCCAACATTGTTTAACGTGAAAATCCTGACATCTGTCTAACTGTTACTCTAGTCTATGAAGCCTCTAATGAAGTACTGAAAATACTGACTACCTGAAAATACTGAAGACTATATGCTGATGATAATGCCCCCAAAGAACTGAGAATCACCAAACATCTGGTATGAGAATCCTAGCGCTCTGAATAATCAACCTATAAATTATTACCTGCATCGTGAGATGCAAGCCCCGGGCAAAAGGGACGTCAGTACATTGGAATTGCACTGGTATGTAAAGCAACTGAAAGAAAGAAATTATAAATGCCGACACTGAAACTAAGCTGATAACTGAGAGTTGATAATTGATAACTAAAATAATAACTATTGAAACTGAAACTGAAATAATAGCTGATAACTGATAACTGAACGGATAACTGATAACTGACAACTGATAACTGATAATTGAACAAAGGAAGTAAGGATATGAATACTCCATCTTCTGAATGATGAACAACCTATTTATCTGAATATTAAACTACAGCCTCATGCCCAATATATATGTGCACAAACTGCCACCTCGGGCCCAAGTATACGTATACATAACTGCGACCTCAGGTCTAAAATGCATAAAGCATAAACTGCGGCCTCAGGCCAAAAGATGCATAAAGCATAAACTGTGACCTCAGGTCCAAAGATGCATAAAGCATTAACTGCGGCCTCAGGCCCAAATACAGGTGTTCGACATTCAGGGATTTAAAATTAGGAATTGAGAATCATACTGTAATACATATGTCACGACCCAAAACCCATACCCGATCATGATGGCGCCTCTCTTGAAGACAAGGCCAGCCGACACTTACTCAAATTCAGTTCCAACAGCTTAATAAATCAATAAGTCATGTATAAGGATGAATAATCCAATCCTTTAAGCATTCAACAATAAAATTTTATAAACATTGCGGAACAATAACCTAACTAAGCCCGACATCGGGTGTCACTAGTCATGAGCATCTACTATAAATGTCTAGTCACAACAAGATCGAGATGGTCAGAAAAATCACAAGAATACACAAGGAGGAATACAGAGGGAGAAAACGGAGCCGCGATCGCCAGGCGACTACCTTGCTAACTCCAATGAGACTGCCACCAAGCTCAGAAAATACCTGAATCTGCACACAAGGTGCAGAGAGTAAAATGAGTACTGCCAACTCAGTGAGTAATAAAGGTAAATAACAAATGAAAAGCAAGAAATCACGTAAATCATATCAACGTGCTATATAGAAATAGTATAAAACCATTTAAGAAAAACCATGAAGTTGTGAAATCTCTTAAAACATCTTAGCTCAGTTCAAATTTCTTTTAAAACAGCTTTTCAACAGTTATGCAAATGAATACAAATCAGTTAGTGTAGATGAGCACAGAAAATCCACCCCTCGGGCAAAAATATCATAGTTTAACCGGTAAAATGACAAGTAAAATATGAAAATGAACACATAAATGTTCGCCCCTCGGGCAATATCTCAGAACAGTACCAGCCCCTCGGGCTCAATCTCAAAATAGTATCAGCCCCTCGGGCTCACTCTCAGAACAGTATCATATAGTAACCGTTGCGGCGTGCAACCCGATCCATATATGGCTGCGGCATACAGCCTGATCTATATATATATAGTCGACTGCACTCACTGGGGGTGTGCAGACTCCGGAGGGGCTCCTACAGCCCAAACGTTATATCGCTGCGGCGCGTAGCCCCATCCAAAAAAATATATATATATATATATATATATATATATATATATATATATATATATATATATATATATATATATATATATATATATATATATTGCTGCGGCGTGCAGCCCGATCCATATAAGTATCGATGCGGCGTGCAGCCCAATCCATAATATAAAACCCTTACATCCAGGCCTTCAGCCTTATATCACTCAATGTATCCTCACATCTGGCCCTCGGCCACACTCAGTCAGAATATCATCACAAGCCCCTTGGGCATTAGTAAAACAGTAGTTCTCAACCCGAAGTATCATTTAAATTATCATTTAAGTCTCAAATCTGAGTAAAAGTGGCTGAGTTGTGATCTCCATAGCTCCAAAAATGAGAAAAAATCTCGAACTGCTCGAAATATACACTGTACAGAATTTTCGCTTCTGCGGTACTATTCACCGTAGAAGCGGAATCACTGTTCATCGCAGAAGCGGATTGTTCACCGCAGAAGCGGAATTATTGTTCATCGCATCTGCGAAAATACCAGCAAGTGCCCAGAAAATTGCAGCAGCTTTTTATTTCACTAAAAATGCTCTAACTCCATCATACGAACTCGGAATTCGACGATTCTTGTTCATATGAGTCAAAAATAATAATACGAACCTATTCCTTCAATCAAAACACAATTTGGAGCTCATTTTCTCAGTGAAATACCTGTTTCGCTCGTTAAATAATTAACTCATATTTCGCGTCAAAAACCCAATCGCGACTGATGAAATTAGACAAAACTTTCTAGATCACTCCTATAATTCATTATTAAAATTTTAGAAGTCTCGAAATCAAATTTCAATCTCTAGAACTAAAAATGGACCTTTGGATCATTACATGCTTATGCTTAAAACGGCAAAAATCTTCCAAAACTTATCCGAGCCTCATGGGACCCCGACCAAACATGCCAACATATTTCATAGCATCATTCAAACCTATTCCAATCATCAAAATAACTCAAATAACATCAAATTACCCAAAACCCATCGAATTCAAGCATAAGTTTCCAAAAACTTTCGAAATACACTTTCGATCAAAAACCCGACCAAACGATGTCCGAATGACCTGAAATTTTGCACACATATCCCAAATTACACAATGAAGATACAGCAACTCTCGAATTTCCATTCCGACCCTCGGATAAAAATCTCACCTACCAACCGAAAATCGCCAAAATATCAACTTCGCCAATTCAAGCCTAATTCTATTTCGGACCTCCAAAACCAATTCCGATCACGCTCCTAAGTCACAAATCACCTCCCGAAGCTAGCCGAACCATCGAAACTCGCATCCGAACCCTCTACCACATAAGTCAATATTCGGTTGACTTTTCCAACTTAAGCCTTCTTAAAAGAGACTAAGTGTCTCATTTCTTACCAAATCCTCTCCGAACGCAAACTAATCAACTTGATCACATGAAAAACGGATAAGGAAGCATAAAGAAGAAGATGTGGGGGAAACAGAATGGTAACTCATGAGACGACTGGCCGGGTCATCACATCCTCCCCAACTTAAACAAACGTTCGTCCTCGAACGTGCCCAGAGTTGTCCAAAAAGCCAAACAACCACTGAGTAACCTTGCCACATATATACCCGGGGGTGATCCCACGCCACCCTATCTCATATAGGTCCGAAAACACATTGTAACTGAGATTTTGCAATCCAATCTAGTCCATAAACCATAGAACCACATTTCCACTTTTGAAATCTTCCATTTGATCAGAAGCCCACATTTATACTGTGAATAAGACCGAACAAGCTATAATAACCCATACATCAAACCTCGGGTGCAATTACATAACATAACACGTGACTCAAACGCTTGCAGCGATAACTTCTAATCACAGCAGCTGCACGTAACAATCGAATACCGATAGAAAACCTCTTATCAACTAAGGTCTCATCCCAACACTTTCATATACTGCAATTGATAAATAAAATGCATAGTAAGCCATAACCATTTCTTAGATCAACCATTCATGAAGCCAGTTCTCCTTTGGCAAAAACCATAGCAAATTTTTGAGTTGAACCTCGATATTATCCTCCCAAAATGCTAAAATCAAATCCGTTTGTATTCATTATAGATCCCAACAATCTCATCTAATCCATCACAACTACTCTGGCAACATTGACACGTCAATACAGACTAAAGCCACGACTTGTGCAATCCGTGCACCAATAAGCTACAATCCGAACTTACTCAAATCATGAAAATAGCTCAAAAGAAAGAGTTGTACCACAAGATCACTAGTACCACCACAACACAAGGCTGAGAAACCGTCTCAGATCATAGAAACAGAACACCCAAATCTAACCGCAAGGTCATACCTCTACATAACTTCGCTTCCATGCACGACCCTATCCAGATACTAGTTCACATGAGACACCCCAAGTCACCATGCTCAAAATCATTAACCAAGCGTAATTTGATGTCTAGTACCACAAGTGAATCACCATACCCATGGAGAAGTACATAATACAATTCCATACCAGTAAACCTCAATATTGCACCATCCGGCTACCCCAGAAAGGGAAAACACCTCAAAGAAGAGAGCCGCTTTGCAAATTCCACAAGTACCATCCCAATGATATGCATGAGCTCATCGATAACAGTGGAACCAGGATACATGAATAGAATAACAATAACCAGCTCTTCTATAGCTCACATTGACATCAACTTCACGAGCAACTTAGTTGCCAATAACATAATCCACCTAGCATGGTCATAGACCTCCAGTCCAAGCATATCATATAGGAGCAATCCAACAAGTACACATGTATATGCTAAATGAAATAAGATTCGCATGCTCCTGTGCTGGCATAAATAACGCTCTATATCGTAGGCATGAGCAAACTATGTTGTCACAGCTCAAATCAACAAATTAACACAGAATTAGTAATTACCAAGTTTTTCTGGAATTTAGCATCTTGGAAATCTCAAGTATAGGCCAGATAGTTCTCAACAAAGTTACGAATACGAGGAACATTATACCTTTAAGCTCAATATCCCACTCTAGGCATATCATAGCCTACGCATCTTCCGAGCATGAATATTGGCTCGGTGCTTGCACACAGGTTCAAACCTCACATATATTCACGCTCACATTTCATAGTTATCACCATCAATTAGCTCGACTAGTGCATCCAATGAGTTTAGATAAAATACTCACCTCAAACATGCCAAAATCCCGAAATAGTATATTTTTTAGAATTCCCTGTCTCCAAATTCATAGATCACATAAATCACCGTAACTGATCACAACCTCAGCACTCAAATAACTAACACATCCCTCAAGTACGATCATCCCATGATAATTATTTTCAAAAAATTTCTAGGCTACGTATCAAAATCGAAATATTGGTGGTCGATCAACCAAGTGAGTGTTGTAACACCAATAAATATTTGTTAGTAAAAATATAATGCGCACCATTGTCAGGTCTTACCGAGAAGTTATAACATTCATCTAAATATCTGAAACTGACTATTCCATCCAGAATTCACGACCTTCCCTTTAAGAATGAACAGTCACCTTGCACGTGAAAATATTAAGCATGTACCATACACCACGTCTATCATGCCATCTTGTTGCAAACACAAAATATCATTAGAATTTTGGTCTATAGGAAAATTTTATTCCGGCAGTTAGAAATCTTCTATTTGCTCCAATCCAAGAGGAGTTCACATATAAAATATGTTCCCCACACCGGTAGAAGATATTCGGCTCGAACTATGGTAAAAACTATCAAGAAAACTTTCAAATCTGCTCGCACATAATCAAGTTATAAAAACAGAATTCCTCTGGCTTGACCAAGCCATGTAGGTCACCAACCCAAGAATATTGCCACAAAACATCTATAAAGCATCACCACATCATTAGTATACTAAGACCCTATCGTATCCATTACCATACCGAATTACTTTCACATTTATCTGTTTCCTTGTTAGTACACCATTATCCTTAACTGAAACTTGCCCTACAAACTTTAACGCGAAACCACAACATCAAAGGCTCATAAGCCGTTGAATACTCTTTTAAATATTCCCGCAAGCACCACGTTAGAAATATTTACCTTGAAAAGACATCCTACGAATTCCGAACCATTACATGCACCTTCCTGATAGTGCCACATAGAAGCCCATAATTGATATATAAAACCCACAAATCTTGAAACCCTCCAAATGCAACCCTCAGCTTCTAGCTAAAAATACAACCTGAAATTCGCAATTATTACATGTAAAATTTTGAGCACATTAGAACCATTCATGAGAGTCATCCACTCTACTTGAACTGCAATTTAACCTGATCAACAGAACCGAACAACCAGTGGCTCATTGGCACTTCTGACACTACACCATATAGCCTTAACTTAGTCAAAAAAATTCCTTTACTCGAGCCATCCTCGGGCTCAATCTCCGCAAACCAGAACTGATTCACTAGCACGCCTCAAACCAGAATCAACATAGAACATAACCGTGCAATCAGCTAATCAATAGCAACTCCCCAACTTGGCTCGAAGCCATATATCAAAACATACACCATAACGCATAACGCATATACTTTATTGCTTATACAATACTAAAGTGAGATTAACTAAATCCTTCATAACTCGTGGAATACAAACCATCTGGTACTTCAAATCTTCTGCAAATCTCGTATTCACTCTCGTAGTAGTTAAATCCACCCTCTTGAGCGATCCAAAATTTAAATTTTGACATATATATCTCACTTGTAAATGGGATCTTCTAACATACAACATAAAGATCAAGCAACTCCAGAACACTCCGTAGGAGATAACCCATCTGTCTTGCCTCAAACTAACATTTCTATATTTACCTTCCACCATCATCCACATTACACAGTCACTCAATATTCCTGAGTTTGAACTCATAACAAAACATTAAATTTACTTCACTCCCAGCTAGGAGACATGAAAAGATTCTTCAAGCAACCGTAACTCGGGGTTACACATCCAATCACAATGGGAATAAAACACCTAATAGTTCATCAATCCTCCAGCAGAACCTTCTCGTCGCTTGTAAACAATATGATCACATCTCACATTCATTACATACTCATCGTATAGCTACCCAGCCATTATTTCTATTAATAGGGCACTACTGAATATATAAGTTTCAAAACACAGTTCACGTAATCAGCACCTTGGTGCTCAAGCCATGGACAAAAAATCCGGCCTCAGGTCCTCCAGACTGGCCCAACATCAACTCACAGAGATCACATCTCACCTCTCAATCAGGGAATCACAAGCCAGGAAGGCACATCTGATACTGAGCGCTTGTTCGTGCATACAAATGCGTGGAATGAATTCAAAGAGTTATACTCAAAGCTAAATCAAGGACGCACGATAAGAATTTCAAGAATGTGAAGTTTTCCTAAAGGTTTTGTAGCCTCCCGAGGATAAATACAGACGTCTCCACACCGATTCGCGAGAATCTATTAAAACTGCTCATGACTCGTGAGACCTATGTAACCTAGGCTCTGATACCAACTTGTCACGACCCAAAATCCATACCCGGTCGTGATGGCGCCTCTCTTGAAGACAAGGCTAGTCGACACTTACTCAAATTCAGTTCCAACAGCTTAATAAATCAGTAAGTCATGTATAAGGATGAATAATTCAATCCTTTAAGCAGTCAATAATAAAATTTTATAAACATTGCGGAATAACAACCCAACTAAGCCCGACATCGGGTGTCACTAGTTATGAGCATCTATTACAAATGTCTAGTCACAACAAGACCGAGATGTTCAGAAAAATCACAAGAATACACAAGGAGGAATATAGAGGGAGAATACGGAGCCGCGATCGCCAGGCGACTACCTTGCTAACTCCAATGAGACTGCCACCAAGCTCAGAAAATACCTGAATCTGCACACAAGGTTCAGGGAGTAAAACGAGTACTGCCAACTCAGTGAGTAATAACGGTAAATAATAACTGAGCAGCAAGAAATCACGTAAAGCATATCAACGTGCTATATAAAAGCAATATAAAACCATTTAAGAAAAACCATGAAGCTGTAAAATCTCTTAAAACATCTCGGTTCAAATTCTTTTGAAACGACCTTTCAATAGTTATGCAAATGAATGCAAATCAGTTAGTGTAGATGAGCACAGAAAATCCGCCCCTCGGGCACAAATATCATAGTTTAACCGGTAAAATGACAAGTAAAATATGAAAATGAACACATAAATGTTCGCCCCTCGGGCAATATCTCAAAACAGTACCAGCCCCTCGGGCTCACTCTCAGAATAGTATCAGCCCTTTGGGCTCACTCTCAGAACAGTATCATATAGTAACCGCTGCGGCGTGCAGCCCGATCCATATATATAGTCGACTGTGCTCTCTGGGGGTGTGCAGGCTCCGGAGGGGCTCCTACAGCCCAAGCTCTACATCGTTGCGGCGCGCAGCCTGATCCATATAAGTATTGTTGCGGCGTGCAGCCTGATCCATATAAGTATTGTTGTGGCGTGAAGCCCGATCCATAATATAAAACCCTCACATCCAGGCCATCGGCCTTATATCACTCAGTGTATCCTCACATATGACCCTTGGCCACACTCAGTCAGAATATCATCACAAGCCCCTTGGGCATTAGTGAAACAGTAGTTCTCCGCCCAAATTATCATTTAAGTCTCAAATCTGAGTAAAAGTGGCTGAGTTGTAAAATAGTGGAAAAACAGCATGACTGAGATCAAGTAATAAGTCAAAATAGCGGAGTGTTGAATAGCATATGTGACAACAACAACAACAAGCCTAGTAATTTTCTGAGGGTAAGACGTACGCACCCTTGCCCCTATTCTGGAAGGGCAGAGAGTTTGTTTCCAATAGACCCTTGGCTGGAGATGGTGACAACAAGTAGGAATAACAGCAAGATAAAAAGACTAAAGTCAAGAAAGCAGTTAAACTCTAGGTAGTAAAAGCCAATGAATAGAAGGATATCATACTAACACTAATAATAGCGAACGAAATAAAACAAAGAGAAATGCTCGACTGCCTACTAGCCTTCTACCCTAATCTTCGACCTCCACACCCTTCTATCTAGGGTCATGTCCTCAGTCAGGTCCAGCTGCGCAATGTCTCACCTAATAACTTCTCCCCAAGACTTCTTAGGCCTACCTCTACCCCTCATAATACCCACTGACCTCTCACACCTTCTGATTGTGGCTTCTATACTTCTCCTCTTAATATGCCCGAACCATCTCAACCTTGCTTGTCGCATCTTATCCTCCGCAGGGGCTACTACCACCTTATACCAAATAATTCCATTCTTAATCATATCCAACCGGTTATGCCCACACATGCACCTTAACATCCTCATCTCAGCTACTATTATCTTCTAGACATGAGGATTCTAAATAGACCAGTACTCTGCTCCATACAGTATAATCGATCTAGCTACCACCTTGTAAAACTTGCATTTAAGTCTCAACGGCACATTCTTATCACACAAGACACCGGAAGCGTGCCTCCACTTCATCCATCCTGCTTCGATATGGTGCGTGACATCTTCATCAATCTCCCAGTTACCTTGTATTATAGATCCAAGGTACTTGAAACTACCTCTTTTGGGGATGACTTATGTATCAAGCCTCACCTCCATATCAACTTCCTGGGTAACGTTGTTGAACTTACATTCCAAATATTCCGTCTTGGTCCTGCTCAACTTGAAACCCTTAGACTCAAAGGTCTGCCTCCAGACCTCCAGCCTTTCGTTAATACCACCCGGCGTCTCGTCAATAAGAACAATGTCATCATCAAATAACATACACCATGGCACCTCTCCTTAAATGTGTCGCGTCAATGCATCCATCGCCAAGGAAAATAAATGTCACCTTGGTAAAAAATACAGATATGCCGAATTTAAAATGACTTTATTTTAAAATCACGCTATGAATAAAAATGACAAAATGAAAAAGAAAATAAAAAAAAAGATGCGAGCAAATCCTTCCTGTAGTGCTCGGCACCGCTTACACTACTGATTACCATCATCTTAGAGCTCGTTTGGCCAAGTTGCCAATAAATGCTTGTTTAAAAGTGCTTTTCAAAAAGTACTTTTACAAAATACTCCACTTATTTGTTGTCTCTTACGGTGCTGATATTATTTGTCTAGTTTCTGTTTTTTTTTTTTTGTGAAGTAATTTCTTCATCAATGGCATCAAGAAGATGCAGTAGTACAAAAGATAATACAGCAAAAACAACTAAGTCAGCTCTATTACATGAAATGCTAATCTAAGACCAAGGTGCTGACCAAGGTCAAAAAGCTATCAGGGTGTCTACAGGGGACAATTTGTGCCAACTAAAAAGAAACATTATGCACCTAGCCTTAATAGAGTGAATTGGAATTGATAGACCATCAAAACATCTCCTATTTCTTTCTGTCCATAAACACCAAAAAATACTAGCAGGGATCATTCTCCAGACTTGTTTGATGGCTTTATCAACTTTTCGTGTATTCCAGTTTCTAAAGGCTTCCTTAGTGCTCTGAGGCATGACCCAGTTGAGTCCAAAAAGTTAGAAACATGTTCCACACATCAGCGACCACTGGACGGTGTAGAAACAAATGGTTGTTGGTTTCTTCATTGTTCTGACACTTGAAGCATCTATTTACAATCTGGAAGCTTCTTTTCCTTAGATTATCCTGAGTGAGGCATGCATCTTGTAGTGCAGTCCAACAAAAGCAAATGACTTGTTTTTGGTGTCATCATCAATACCAATATAGCCACCAAATGAGTTCCCAATAGTTCTGAAAGTATCAATTGACCAAGCATGAAGTGGTATCCCGAACGCTTTAAACCATCTGTTATCTGAATTTCGGGCAGCTATTTTCGATCCTGATACCGGAGTCCACCAATCGAGTGACAGTTTCCTACCATCCTAGAACCATTCACCATTTTTTATCCGGACTGCTTCTTGCCTTGAGGGGAAGTCGAATAAAAATTGATTATGGTTGATGGGTGTGATTTTGAGGCCAACACTGATTTTCCACCTGTTAACAAACCATTTCTGAATCACCTCTGTGTTTGGGTTGTTGTTGAAAGAGTCATTAAAGCGCCCAATAAGCACTTAGAGAGAAACTCCGAGCTTTCATGAACTGCATTTTCACCTTCCTCCGGCCATTGACGGATTCTTGTAGCAGTGATATATGACTTGAGTTGTGGATTAGCAAGCTGAAATTTTGGGTAAAATGGCTTCCATATGAAACGTTGTATTTTAGTGACGATCTCCCCAGCCTCTGTTGTAATCATTTTCTGGGATTATAACTGCAGATCTTTTGGGCCCCAGCCAGCTTTCTATTCGTACATATCGTCCATAGCTGTTGAAGTTTTGAAAAACTCTGTATGAATATACTTGTATTTTTCTCCCCCACCTTCTGCATCGATCTCCCTTTCGTTGTGTAGCTTCCAAGAGTGCTTCACACACCTTACGCAAATTTTCCTCATCTATTTTGATACGACTAGTAAATCTGGCGCTGCGCTCGATAAATAGAAACCATTTATCAAGATCTTCACTAATATTTATCAACTCAAAGGATTTATCTCCAGAAATAAAGAAAGTTTTCTCTCCCATGGCTGTCAAGATGTGTGGGAGTCATCGGAGAATGTTGCCGGGAAGAGAAAGGAGAGAGAGAGGGTTTTGAGTTGTTGCACTTCTCCCAAGAGAGAGCATTTTTTAAGGGGGCTATAATACTCTGTAGTAATTGGTTTTTGAAAAGAATTGTGTTTGGATTCTGGTTTCTGTTGTTGTTACGGACCTTTTGTCTCTAAGCCGAGGGTCTCCCGAAAAAAGCCACTCAACCCTTCCGGGGTAGGGGTAAGGTCTACATATACTCTACCCTCCTCAGACCCCACTAGGGGGATTATTAGTGGGTTGTTATTGTGGTACTTTTACAAAATACTCCCTCTGTTTCAATTTATGTGAACATGCCTGACTGGGCACGAACTTTAAGAAAAAAGAAAGACTCTTGAACTTGTGATGTAAAATGAGGCATATATATTTTGTATGGCTATTAAATCATTGCATAAAGGTAAATTGCGTCCAAATATCGAAAGGGGTCATTATTTTTGGCATGGACTAAAAAGGAAATAGGTTCACATAAATTAAAATGGAGGGAGTAGCAGTTTGTGTTTGTCCAACTCATTCACGTAGTGCTTTTCGCAAGCAAATTGTGTTTGGGCAATATTTCTAAAAAGAACTTCTAAGTATCAAATTAGGAAAAAGGACAGTTTAGGTTCACTTTGCAATTAGTACTATTTAAAATAAAAAATAATTTAAATATTTACTATAAATAAATTCAATTCAAATATAATATATAAAATACAAAAAAAATATAAATAAAATTTTTAATCAATATAAAATATAGTCATTCCCAATCAATAATATTTGGGGTATTTGGTATTACTTGTCATGTACATGATAATTTAAATATATTAAAATACAACATTCAATATAAATTAAATATACTATTATAAATCACTATATAAAAGAAGAAACTACTTATAGTAGAGAGAATATTCTAAAAGAAAAAAAGGAGAAAGAGAATTAAAATATGATGAAAATAAAAAATATAAGAATGTATGGTAGAAAAAAAGTTAAATTAATGAGGGATAATTTAGAAAATATAATTTATTGTAATGATATTTTTGTCCTGAATAAATTAATTTTCTACTTCAGCTTCTTGAAAGAAACTAGAATTTGTAGCTTCTGAAGCAGAAAAACTGCTTCTGCTGTTGGTCAAAAGCATTTTTTTTTTGGCCAAACATCTCACAATTCCAAAAAAAGTACTTTGGACTTCCCCAAAGCTTGGCCTAACAATCTCTTAGACCAAATACAAAAGCTTTAATCGTGCCTTGTATATGTATTAAGAAATGCAGTAAATATTTGAAAATATTTACAAATATTTTGATTGTGAATCCAATTATTATTGTTTTCTATCAAGTAATATAGTTACTATTATATATTAACCGAAAGTTGCTATCGAAACCCATAAACCTCAAATCTCAGAAACTCTCAGCATGCATTACAGCTAAAGGTGTCCTTCAACAATAAACTACTCTAGCCTGATTAATCACATTTGGGAAAGGCATGGGCGGCCCAACGAATTTTGTGACCTAAAGCCAAACTTTATGAGGGGCCTTTTTTAAAAAGAAAATTATTTATTTATTTGAGATATATTTTTCTAGCGTTCTTAGATACAAAGTTATTAATAATTTTCTTATAATTTTTAGCTCCTAATAAGTCTTTCTTAATTGATATTATAGCTAATCCATTTAATCTTTGTTGAGACATTGTTGATATTAGGTAAGATTTTATTAATTTTAATTTTTGAAAATGTCTTTACGCTAAAGCGACGGAAATAAGAGTTATTAACATTATTCCATAAGTAATATAGGCATTGGAAAAAATCAAATTTTTTTATTTGACCGAGTGTATCAATTAAACTGTTATCTTCTAGTTGTACTATTTTTATAAATATTTTTAATTCCGAAAATAAATCTAAACCATCAATATCGAATTGATTATTATGCTTTAAGAACATTCAAGATTAAGGCAATATTTTTTCAAAATTTTCATCATCTAGTGATCTTAATTTTTACCGCTAAATAGAATACCAAAAATATTTTCATATGTTTAAAGTAATCAACTCCAAAGCACTCTTCAAAAGATTTTGCAATTTTATTATCAACATTCTCATCAAATTGTCACTTCCTATATATAATACGTTTCTTATTAAATTCGGGTTACATATTCATTCCAAGTGTAATTTTCTTGGCAGAAATCATAGCAGTTGCAAATACTTCTTCTCTATACTTGTTATTGTTAAAGAAAGAAATGAAACGTTTTCACTATACAGAACCTTATTTTAAACTTATACATAATGTAACAAAAAATGTGACGACCCGACCCGTCATCTTATGTGTTACTGCTCCATTTTCCCCGTTTATTGCTTCCTCAAGTTTCGTTATCGGCATGTGGTGTGTTAGAGGTGATTCGGATTGATTTTGATAAGAAATGAGTCACTTAGTCTCTTTTAAGAAGGCTTAAGTTGGAAAAGTCAACCGGGTGTTGACTATTGAGTTAGAGGGCTTGGATGTAATTTTCGGTGATTCAGTTAGCTTCGGGAGGTGATTTGTGACTTAAGAGTGTGATCGGAATTGATTTTGGAGGCTCGATGTAGAATTAGGCATGAATTGGTGAAGTTTGAATTTTGGTGAATTCCGGTTGATAGGTGAGATTTTGATCCGAGGGTCGGAATGGAATTCCGAGAGTTGTTGTAGCTTCGTTAGGTGATTTTGGATATGTGTGCAAATTTTCAGGTCATTTGGACATCGTTTGGTCGGGTTTTTGATCGAAAGTGTAATTCGGAATATTTGGATGAACTTAGGCCTTGATTTGGTGAAATTTGATGATTTTGATGTTAACTATAGTGATCTGATGATTCGAGCAAGTTTGAATAAGGTAATAGATCATATCTGTGCTTTTGGTTAAGGTCCCGGCGGCCTCGGGGTGATTTCGTATGGCTATCGGGAGGTTTGGAGTTTCATAATTGCAGCAGAAAAATTACAGAGCATATTTGCTCTATGCGATCGCAGAGAGTGTCATGCGATCGCATAGAAGGAGTTTTGAGGGGTGATTGGTTATTATATGCGATCGCAATATGTGTCATGCGATCGCACAGTGTAAATTTTGGCTGAAAATTTTAGTAGAAATTGTCCTATGCGATCGCGTGAGAGTGTGTGCGATCGCATAGAGTATTTTGGGATGTCATCGCGTTCGCGTAGGATTTGTTGCGTTCGCATAAGGTAATTCTGGGAGATTGATTTTGGTGCTATGCGATCGCAATGGACTGTATGTGATCGCATCGAGTAAAGCACCTGGGCAGAAGGGGTTTTAATAATATTTCATCCGCGAGCTTATGTTATTTTCCTCCATTGTTGAGCGATTTTAGAGCTTGGGAGAGTAAATTGAAGAGGGATTCAAGGAGAATCGATTGGAGGTAAGATTTTTGAACTTAAACCTCGTATTTATTGTGAAATCTACCTAGAAATTCAAGAGATTAAGCCTAAAATTGAAGAACTAGGGCTTGAGTTTTTTATATTTCAAATTGGGGTTTGATAGGTCATTTGAGCTCGGAGTTGGGAGTTCTTGGTATGCACGGACTCGTGGCTAGACGAGGAATCCGGTAATGTAAGTTTCGTAATTTTTCGAGAAGCGGGCTCGGGGCTCGGGTTTTGCTAGTTTCGAGGTTCTTGCTATAATTCGATGGTTTTCAATTGGGTATTGTCCCATTTGCATATTGTGATGTATTTGCTCTGTTTTTGGCTAGACTCGACGCGCGTGGAGGCCGATTTGGGGGGCAAAGGCGTCGCAGGCTTGAGATTTTGCCGGTTCGAGGTGAGTAATACTTGTGAATGATATCCTGAGAGTTTAAAACTCCGGATTTTGCACATCATAGTGCTGTATTGTGGTGACTTGCACAACAGGTATGAGCGTGGGGTAGAGCACCGTTGGGGATTGTGACTTGGTCCGTCCCGGTTGTGGATTTTACTGCGAAATTGACCGAGACTTGCTTGATGCTATCATGAATTGGGTTGATTGCCATATTTTGGGCTTAGTGCCGGTTATTTGAACCATATAGGGGTTATTATCACGGTTTTTATGACACTTAGCATATTAATGATTTCAGTCCTGAGTTAAACACTGTTTTCGAAATGCGCAGTTATATTGCTAAAGTTTAAAGGCTCAAATTGCATTTTATGATATTTTGATTTAAAAAGCTATTACTTGACATTTCCCGAGTGGCTCATTTGCATGTTCTGGACTGAGATATGGATCGGGCTGCACGTCGCAGCAGCATATACATATACATGCATGGATCGGACTGCACGCCGCAGTAGTATATTATATGGATCGGACTGCACGCCGCAGTAGTATATTATATGTATCGGACTGCACGCCGCAGTAGTATATTATATGGATCGGACTGCACGCCGCAGTATTATAGCGCTTGGGATGTAGGAGCACCTCCGGAGTCTGTACACACCCCCAGTGAGCGCGGGTACCCAAATGGATCGGGCTGCGCGTCGCAGCGATCGTTTGTATTGCATTGCATTCATGCATTGGTTCCTGTTTGTACTACGTGGCATGACATTTAGCACTCACATATCATTGGCATACATGCTATTACTTGCCTTGTTGACCAGATACCTTGGTGTTATATGTTAAGGAGTGTTGTGACCAAGGGGCTGACTTATGTGCCGACTTGCACTATCTGATATAGCATTCATATGCTTGACGATTGGAAAAAAAAAAGGATATTTGTAAAAGAGATTTTTAACTGAGCTTGAGATTTTCTAAAGGATTTTCACAGTGTTAACGGTTTTTCTCAAAGGGTTGTATTGTCTTTTATAGCATTTTGGAGTGCTCATATGTATTTTCTTATCGCTCGGATATTATTCGTTCTTATTACCACTGAGTTGGAAGTACTCACTTTACTCCCTGTACCTCGCGTGCAGTTGCAGGTATTGTTCACCCGGTAGCGGGTTGTTAGCGGATTGAAGGTATTACCGTTGTAGTTGAGTAAGGTGACCGCCAGCGTTCGCGGCACCAGACTTCATCTTGAATTCCAGATTTCATTTTATTCATGTATATGACCCTGTAGCGTATTCCTAGTTCTTAGATGCTCGTGACTTGTGACACTCCGGTCGGGCTGAGTTAGGCTATAATGTTGTTAATTAATGTTCTTTAAGTTGCATTTTCCATCTATTTATGTTTAGTAAGTGTTAAAGGAACGAATTGGGTTAATTGGCTGGCCTTGTCTTCACGAGAGGCGCCATCACGACCGGGGTATGGAGATTGGGTCATGACAAGTTGGTATCAGAGCCTAGGTTACTAGGTCTCACGAGTCATGAGCAGGGTTAGTAAAGTCTCGCGGATCGGTACGGAGACGTCTGTATTTATCCTCAAGAGGCTGCAGAACCTTTAGGAAAACTTCCCATTCTTGGAATTCTTATCGTGCGTACTTGGTCCAGTTTGAGATAACTCTTGAAATTCCTTCCACACGTCTGTATGCGTACGTGAGCGCTCAGTAGTATGTGCCTTGATGTCTCGTGATTCTCTGATCAAGGGGCGAGAGGTAATCATTGTGAGTATGTTGGGCCAGTCTGGAGGACTTGAGGCCGGATCTTTGCCTATGGCTTGAGCACCGAGGTGCTGATTGTGTGAGCGAGTGTTTTGAACTTATATGTTCAGTATTGTCCCTATTAGCCGGAATGGCAGTTGGATATCCATTTGATGAGTATGTTAGTACCGTGAGGTGTATCTATGTGATCTTGGTAGTGACGAAGGAGTCTGCTGAATAATAGATGAGTTGTTGAGTGTTTGATTCCTATTGTGCTTTAATGTGTAGTCTGAATTATGGGCGCGTGAAGAATATTTTCATGTCTCTTAGTTGGAAATTAAAGTACATTACATGTGGCGGTATGAGTTCAGACTCAGAAAGACTATTGACTGTGTAACGTATATGATGGTGGAAGGTATGTTGAAATATTGAAATTAGGCGAAGCAGGTGGGTTATCTCCTGCGGAGTGTTTTTGAGTGGTATGATCCTTAGGTGTATGTTAGAAGATCTCATGTGTAATTGAAGGGTATGTGTTGAGATTTGAAAATTTGGGACGCTTAAGAAAGTGGACTCAATTGATGTGGGAATGAATGCGAGGTTTGTAGAGAATGTCAGTGTTAGATGATCTGTGTATTCACAAAACTTGTAAATGATTTGAGTTTGATCTCACTGTGGCATTGTGGCATCATTAGAGTAAAAATGTTATGAGTTGTTAAGAGTGCCTTAATATATGTCTTCGAGCCAAGTTGGGGAGGTTGCTGTTGATCAGCTGATTGCACGGTTATGTGCTATGTTGGTTCCGTTTCGAGGTATGTTGGCGGATCAGTTCGGGTTGCAGAAATTAAGCTGCGGATGGCACGTGTGAAGGAAAATTTTTACAAAGGTTATATGTTGCTTTCGTAAATGTGAGAAAATACTAGGATGTCTTGAGCTGTTGTTGATAAAGAATGCTCAGTGTATAGAGAATGAAGATGGTTGTTTGTATCTGTATGAGATCATGTTCTGCGGTGTCAGAGTACTAATAAGGCACGAGTGGTTTCGTTCATTAAGGCAGGTAAATTATAGCTGTATAAGAGTGAATGACTCTCGAGAATGGTTTTATTATGTTCGAGATTTTGCATGTAATAATCAGGTGTCTTAAGTTTGTGTATGTGGCTAGAGACTGTGTTTTAATTAGAAAATATCAAGACTTGTGGTATTTTATGTTAATTATGGGATTCTATGTATCCGTATTTGGAAGGTAATGGTAACGAATTCAGATTCGCAGGAAGTTCTTCAAAGTAAAGCATTCTGGAATGTGGTATTTCTGGGAAACGTTTGAGAGGGTATTCAGTGGCCTAAGGGTCTTAGACAGTGTGGTCTTATGTGCGAGTCTCGTGTGGTAAATTGGGTTGAGGTATTGTGGTGCTACAGCAAGGGAGAATATCAAATTAAAGATGAATCGGGAAGGAAATTGGATAAATGGAATAGCTTGATAATAAACTGAATTGGTATGGTAAGAATATGATTAATTCTTATATGTGTTCGAGGTAATGAGCCTTATAGGTATTGTGCAGCAAAGCTCTTGAGTGCTAGCAGTTTGCGTAGCTTGGTTTGGGTAGAAGGATTCAGTCCTGGCAGTTTAGCTTGTGCAATGGAACTTGGAGAGAATTCTTGTTGAGTCTTTACCGTGATTTGGAGATATATATATATTGTCTATGGGCATGCGAAGCATGGAAAGTGTAGTGATTTCTTCTCTAGATAGGATTGATGGAGAGTTCTTGACTAGAGGAATACATAGATGTTGTGGTTAGGAAAAAAGGGGAGATGGAGTCCTCATGTTATCCTAGTATGCTATGGTATACGCGGTATGTTGTGGAGAATTGAGATTTGTGGGTTCAAGGTTTCGGTTCAGCTCATAATGGAAAGTCATTAAATTCTTAAGTAACACGGGCAGCTGCAGGTGATTTAAGAATCGATCTTCTGATGATTAAGGAAAATGGTACTGCTATTCTAGTGATTTGATGGGGGTATATGTTCAGAAAAAGGGGCAAGGTAATGTAAACTGATAATACTTTGGTGGTATTGCGGTATTCTCTTGTTGGATCGACTGTTGATAATTGAGTTGTTGATGGCTTTAGGAAATTTTAGAATATCTCTTGTGGGATGAATGGATACTTGATGTGTGATATGTATTCATACGACGGAGTGTGGAATCAGGTATAGTAATTCATGTGTTATATGGAGTTGGAGACTAGGAGTTCTCGTGATCCGACTATGCAGTGTTTGTAGATCGTGTGTATCGGCACCGTTCAGCGGTTAATGGGAATTGGAGGTCCGAGTGGAATTTTTCCTTGCTTGGATGTTAGATTTTTGGTTATGATATTGGATTGTAGACTGGTTGTCTCAGTGTTGGGTTATTCTAGATTTTGGTGTTATGAGCTATGCCGGAAAATGCCACAGGTTGTGTGGCGAGGTGCATCAGATTATGTTCTAGCAGGGTAGTTTGTATTCCAAAGACCAGTGGACGGCTGGCAAGTATTGCTTTATTAATTGGGCCTTCGTGGAGGATGTCAGTGCAGAGGTTTCTACCATTGATTCAATTCCGATATTTAGGGACTTTTTCGGATGCGTTTCTTATGTCCGGGCATGAGACTATATGCATTTATTGTAATGAACAAATTTGGCTCGATGTACATCTCCTTTTGTGAGATATATGTGTGGGTCGGGTGGAACGCCGCCACGGGTATGTTATCTGGATCGGGTTGCACGCCGCAACAGTGTGATGTTGAGAATAGTTTTCTATATGTTACTTTGTATGCCTTGCTTCCTGGTTTCTGAGGAAAGTTCGTATTGGGTGTTGCTCGGCGAATAGCGCATCGGTTGTGTCCTTTCAGGATTGAATAGTGTATATTACTTGCTTCACCATGGGTGTGATGGATTGCTTGGTTTCAGACATCAATCTTTGCGTGGCTGTTTGTTTTGAGCATGGTGACTTGAGGTGCTTCATGTGTAACAGTGTTGGATAGGATCGCGTGTTGTGGCAAGTCCACGTGAAGTTATGACCTTTCGAGGAGGATTCAGGTACTCTATTTTTATGATGTGAGACAGGGTCTCAGCTTTGTGTTGTAATGGTACTGTTGAGCTTGAGGTACAGCTCTTTCATTGAGTCATTTTCATGATTTGAGTATGTTTGGACCGCCAATCATTGGTGCGTGGATTATGCAAGTTGTGGCTTAGGCCTGTGTTGAGGTGTCATATCACCAGAGTGGTGTGTTGGAGTCGAAGTGATCATTGGAGTCATTAATGGGTACAGTCAGATGTGATTTCAGCTGGTTAAAGAGTTTATATCGAAGTTTGGCCTGGAAATCTGTTGTGGTATTAGCAAAAAAGAAAGTGGCTTCATGTATGGGTAATCTGAGGAATGGTTGCGGTTTATCGCGTGTAGTAATTAGCGTTGGCAGTATATGAAAGTGTTGGAATAATGCTTTAGCTAATAAGAGGTTATTATCGGTAATTGGGTATTGTGGGCAACTGCTGTGAATAGAGACTATCGTTTCGAGTGTTGGATTGTGTGGTATGTTGTGTGATTTCACCTGAGGTTGCAGGTGTGGGTTATTACAGCTGGTTCGGGTTTATT
>MU668217.1:0-13108 GCA_026770625.1 Nicotiana glauca
TTAATATCATCGAATATTTAGTTTCGCATTCTGCCCTGTTTTGCCCGCGATTTGTGAATCACTGATTCGTCGACTGTTTGTTATCGATTACACGTGGTGTAATCGACTAATTGAATGTCGTCGATTAGTTTTGTAGGTCTGTTTGTTAAGACATTAGGACAGAAATTAGCACTGCTAATTTGATCCAAAGTCACTGTGGGATCGTAGCTACAACTATTTGTTGATTTCAAATTAGGGGTTGATTGGATATAGCTGTTTAGCCTGGTTTAGAAATCAGAAATTAAATGAGGTTCAAGGCACATGTTTAAGTGAGTGGAACCTGCTGGACAGCAGGTATTCCATTTAACTTCTGAACTTCAACAGTTTAATAATAGACACCCATACTTAGACATTTTAAAGTGGGAAAACAGAGGAACAATATGGGGCTGATCAGTTTTTAAACAATTAAAAGGGGCTGCAGGATTGTTTTAGTTCTGGATATATAGGTGAGGCCATAGACATTCTGAAGGGAAGAAAAAAAAAAGGAGAGAAAACAGGAGATTTTTGGAAGGTAAAAAGGCTAATATACACTCTAGTATACACAGCCCTAACCATCAGTTTGAGAGCTTTAACCATCAGTTTTAGGGGTTCTTCTAGCCATCATTTGGGAAGGCTTTGAAAGGATTAGCGAGGAAATTTAAAGCTAGTTTTTTTTTAAGCGATCCTACCCCCATATAACACTGTCTCATTGCCCAAAACCAGAAGCAGTTCGAGCCTGCCCCTATTGCTTTCCTGCGCTTGAGTATTTCAAGTTTAACTGAAGGTTCTGTTGGGTTTGCTGGGTTTATTATTGTTGCTGGTTGGTTTTTCTAAAGTGGTTGCTGGTTTGCTTTAAAGTCTCTGTTTGGTTTAAACCCCTCCTGGAATTTTTGGTTATCCTCTGCTATTGGTTCTGTTGGATTTTCTGCTGGCTGCTGTATTGCTGTGTTATTGTGCTGTGTTTGGAGCTGCTACTGATTTTCTCCTCTTTCTTTTCTCTGGTTAAATCTCAGGTACACACTTCTGTTGATATGGTTTCCTCTAGTTGACAATGAAATGAAATAAAGGCTTAGGCTTTGCTGTTTGGAGCAACAATTTCAATAAATCATGTTGTGTTTGTTTGGGATGTTACAGTTAAACTAGGACTGTTTTTCAATTACAATCTATTTGTACTGTTAATTGTTGGAAGCATGGTTGTTCGAACTAATTATTAGTTCAAATATATATATAGAGTCTGAAAATGTTTTGAATTGGAAACCAATTCAATAACTTGATATGTGTTGCGTATTGGCATTTAACTGTTTAGGAGCAGATAATTTCGCATGCGCACTCATCTGAAATAAGTTCCATAATAATGTTATAGCCTTTCCTATAACCGTTGCTCCCTGTGCCCAACTGGAAAATAATTTGGTAATGAATCAAGCACCTCCGTATTATGCTTATATACATCGTTAGGATTAATTCAATTTGAGCTAATACTAATCCGGAAATATAAGGCAACCATGGCCACACTTTGAATTTACTTGAACGACACATGTTGGTATAAAATTATAACTAGAACGAATAAGGATCACATGTGATCAAGTTCTCGATAGTCCCTTTTGAAGCATGACTTGAAGTAACCCCGTTACAAATTGGGCCATCTCTGTTTAAGAATTTTAAATGCACAAGTTTTTACGGAATAAAGCGGTTTGAAATTGATAGAAAGCACGTATATTACAACATGTTTAAAAATTAGATATTTTTTGCCATTTACAATAGTTTAAGCGACTGTGCTAGAACTACGGGATCCGAGGGTGCCTAACACCTTCCCTCGGGTCAACAGAATTCCTTGCTTAGAATTTCTGGTTCGCAGACTTCATTTGGAAAGTCGAAATTTCCTCGATTCGGGATTTAAATAAATCGGCGACTTGGGACACCTTAATTTATTCCAAGTGGCGACTCTGAAATAAATAAAATAATCCCGTTTCGAATATTGTCACTTAAATTGAAAAAACTCCCTCGCCCATTTTTACCCCTCGGGGTGGGGCGCGCCAAAAGGAGGTGTGACAAACACATGTATCCAACGCTAGAAATCCCGTGGTGCTTGCTAGATCGTAGTTCTTCATCTTGTGGCTATTTTGGAGGGTTCTTCAAAGGTAAGTTACCTCATATTTCGTGTTGTTCCTTATTATTAATCTAATAATAAGTCACTCCTTCATATATATTAGAGTTTCAAGGCGAAATACAAGTGTTTATACACTAACTTGAACACAAAAATTGATTCAAGAAGAGAATACAACTCCTATAGTGTTGTGGTGTGATTGAGGGTTGTTGTGAGCTACACCAGCTGGGGATTTCATGTTTTATCTACTTCCAAAGGTAAGTAAATCATGTTCTTTGTTGTTCTTAAGGTTAATCATGTATTGGTTGAGTTGTTTGAGTGAAAATCTACAAGATAGTAATTGACATGGCATAAGAAATCGTTATCTTTTTCTGTAGGCTGTGTTGAGGTTATGTATATAATTTGTTGTGGTTGGAAATTATTATAAATACTTTGATTATGTTTTGGCTATGTTGTTAAGCTTATCTATCTGCTAGTTAAATGGATCGAAGAAGATAACATGAAAAACAAGAGGTTGACAATAAAGATTAAGGTGTTAGGCGTGTGGCCTATTTTTGAAGATTATTCTTATGATGTTTTGGGATTAAAATGATATGGTAAGAATAAGTATGATGTTATATAAGTTGTAGGAACATTCATGGAAAAGGAATTGGATTAAATTATATTTGTTAATTGTATATCGAGATTGCCACTCAAAATGGTTGTTGAAGTAATCGGAGAACTTATTACGAATTATTTTGTTGGTATTTGGGCTGTTTGGTGACTTTTAGTCACTTATATGATGTAATAAAATGGGAGGCGCTAACTACTGGAAAATAGGCCTATGGCAACGGCAGGAAAACCGTTGCAACAGCTAGGTAAGCCGTTGCCATAGAGCTATTGCAACGGTTTAGCGCATCACATCAGCACGCGTGCCAGTAGAGCTACAGGGACAGTTCTTTTAACGGTTTACATAACCTTTGCTATAGTGTAGTCTATTGGAACGGTTTTTCCTCTCCTTATTGGAACGACTGTTCTTTCCAACTGCAACGATTGAAATTTGTTACCATAACATTTAATGCAACGGTCGATAATCGTTGCCATATCATTTAACGCAACGATTCTGTAATCTATTGCTACATTTATTTATTGAAATGACAACGATTTCATTAAGCTATTGCAACGGTTTTATTTCGATTGCTACAGATATTTTTGGACTGTGATGATCAAGAAATAGCTATGGCATCGGTTTGAACTACCTATTGCAATGGTTTGTAGAGCATTTTGGGACGGTTTGCAGTTCTTGTTGCAACCATTTACATTTTCTATTAGAACGCCATTTGATATCTATTGCAACGGTTCTGGTATTCAATAAAAATTATAGCCCTTATTGTAAATAAATATTTATATATATAATAAATAATAAAACAATAAAATTTATATAAATATCAAAAATGAAACTGCTCATAATCCAAATTGTCCAACAACCTAATAATATCTATAAAGTAAACCATTTTCCCTGAATACATAAGTTATACATTTTAAGAGTTAAAGAAAGTTTCAAAATGTTGAAAACAAACATTCTTAGCTAGACCATGCATCTACAACAATTCAAAATTCTTCTTGAATAAGGTCTAGATCTTTACTGCCTTTGTCCTTCATTTCTTCATCTACAACACCTATAAAAGAATATAAATAAAGTCATAACCTTCAAGATAATCCGGTCTTAGAATACTGTTAGTCCGAAAAACCAAGGGAAAATAAAGAACATGACATTAAACTTGATCAGTTTCAAGAGATTAAATAAGTACAAGAAAGGATCCAAAATCAGTTTTCTATTACATATATTATCCTAAATAATGTGCAAAATATTTTCACAAATATACAGGTGTAGTATTTGTGTAATACATACTATAACACTCTAACTGTAGAAACAGCACTACAGTAAGTTCGGATGATTAAAGGTAACACATTAGAGAAACAACTATTATTGATCCTGAAGCATTTGTATTTTCTCTTTATATTTCAGTTTCCTCTGCTAGCTTTGAAAGCATACATATAAGTAGTGGCAGGCCAGGAACACTAACATGAGGCTTCAAACAAATGCAACCACACACCCACTAAGTAATACACATAGCAATCTAAGAATCTTCATTCAACAGTTTCTTTAGCACTGAATAATACACTGAGCCTAGTCTATTATTAGTGAGAGTTAGTAAAATAGATAATATACCAGCTTCTTTAGCATTATGTCTAGTGTATAAAAAAGAACGTACAAATTCAATCGCAATTATATGTTATACCGTGAATTACTTTGTTTTAAAGTAATTCTGCATCTTCATTCTATCCATATCCGAAGAATGAGTTTGAAAGGAAAACAAGATCAAGATAAAAAAGCATGCATTGTGGATCCACAAAAAGTTCTCCTATTTCAACTTTGCAGAATATATGCAGAAAAAATATATTACCATATCTATGAGCAATGCAGTTAGTCACACGATTATATTAGTTCCCCGCAAGTATAATCACATAGTGATTTTTCTCACTTTTTCACTCTCATGGAGAGGAACCTCCAACTTCTTGTCTCCATCCGGTAAATCTAAAATTTCATATTTTAATATTCAATGGTTGAGAACTTATTCTTATAACAATAAACAGTAATACCCGAATAATATTTGATGATAACCAATTTATATGATATCGTTCCTCTCATGGAAAATGGCCAAAACAGAAACAAGCAGAGAATAGGTCACAGAAAGAATAAATGTAATTACCTTGTGGGAATCGGAGTTCCAATATTTAATAAGATCCTTAAAGTGAGCCTCCGGAACATCTATCGGCCTATTCTCCATTCGAAGCTTGTCATTCTCATAGGCTTTAAAGTGGTTTTTCTTCAGTTGATTCTTATACTTTCTCCAAGCAGTACCAATTGATTCAAAAGGCCCATGTTTTCGCCCTGTCAGGAATGTCATATTTTTCCTACAAATTTAGTTCAAGTAGGTTAGTGTAAAAAAATAATATCATCCACGTTTATTGAACATTAGAAACTTCATACTTTGATATATTTTCACATATTCAAGGTAAGCAAAGTTCCAAAATTAATATTCAACGTAAGCAAAATTACACCCCGATACTATATAATTATTACCAAAAAAAATATAGTATATTGCTTTTAGAAAGAATAACAAGAAAGGTGTTGCACTACTATATTTCTGATTTGAAGACTCAAGACGTTCTTCTTTAACACGACCTTCATTTTTATTTTACTCTAGCTTTTAATATATTTGTCTGACCTTTTATACACTTTCTCAACGCCAACTAATTTACTCATGTTGAATTAATACCTAAAAGTTATCAATTCAAATAATTCATGTCAGCACGCATAGTCTTTACAGTAATACATAAACAAACACTATAATAAGAAAAACAATCTAATGAACTAAAGAACAAAAAATGCATTGCATTCTAGGTCATTGTTGTCTGATTATTGGTTTGGTATTGGTGACTGCAAGTAGAAATATTGGATTATTACTTGGTCGTGGATAGGGGTTGTTAACGTATTACTAGAGTGATTTGGTAATAAAATTACTAGACATTAAACAAAATTCAACACTTAATCCCAATGTAAACTATATCTAAGCTACAACCAAATTGTTTTAGAATGTGAAATTGAAGTAATTGATCCAACTATTTTGCTAGCTGCTACTATTACCTTTCATGATCCAAGCCAAATTTAAAAAACTGAATATCAACATCAACAAATATATCGATAGATCCATGGGATAAGAACAACTTCAGACATCTAAAAGATAAATCAGTATTAATCAGGCAAATCAAAAGGAATAGAAGCAACAATTGGAAAGTTTGCAAATAAAATGGAAGACAGACAAGCGGATCCATGATTTAACCTTGACGACTTCGACCGTTAAGGTTCTTAGCACTAAATTCGATATACTTTTATAACAGTTAAAAAACTATTAAATTCAGAAGTATATGCACTAGAAGTAGTTACACCACTATTGCAAGCCAGAGAATTGAAGGCACAAGTTCTAAAAATAGGTGGTCGCAATTCCTTTTGGCGTTTCCAATAGAAATATCCATTCTATCCAAATAAACAAAATAAAACATGGCCAAACTATCCTTGAAAAAGGATATTCTAGTACATAAAATTTGTTACGTATAATCTTAATTTGGTGGCAGAAATATGATACATTTTTTACCTACCTTGTAGCAACATATAAGCTCATAAGGCACTCTTAAGTAGTTTCACACAATCGCATTTTAAGCGACAAGTTTCAGAACGATTACAAAAATAAACAGCTCCATATCTTTAACTAGAGATTTACCTCGTGCTTTTTCAAAGGGGAAAAACATGCGACCTTCACAGGGATGAGTTATAATCCAAAAGAACTCTAACAGATTTCTAAGTAATCGGAACAAAGCTTCAGCAGCAAATAATCACAACTTTAAGAAATAGAGAAATTAATATGTTGAACAGGAAAGATGAGGGCTCTTCAATCGGTTTCCAAATAGTAATAAAATTTATAATTACTGCTGAAGCTGCAAGTTTCACAGTTAAATCAAGTGATAAAAAATGAAAAACACTATCTTTGACACCGATATGAATAAATTCTAGAGCAAACACAAATGGAACAAACAGTATGAAAATACCCATCTAATCATTTTCCTCAATTGTCATCTAAAGGAACCAAGAAAAAGAACCATCAAACTTTAACATCTGTACTATAATTCTGCAAGAAATACTTTGATTTTGACGGGTCTATCAAGCAAAAAATTTATCTACGACAAAAAAGTATTGCTAATACCAATCACATAATTTTTCCTTAGTTTCACATTTCAATCAATTAGTTGTCATCTAAAGATAAAAAAAGCCTAAACTTTACCCTCAGAATTGTGTTTCTTCAAAAATCTTGGCACATAGATTTTGATGTAGAAGAGTCCATCAAGCAGAAAAGTAGACAATTTATCTACTTTTGCCCACATAAACAAATAGAGAGGAAACAGATTCAAACCTGAGATGGGGGTGATGGAAAGCTAGAAAATAGAAGTGGGGGAAGCTTTGTAGTTGGGGGTTGTGAAGCAGAAGAGCTCGACAAATATGCCAAAGTAGTACTCCAAGTAGTGTAGGGAGAAAATAACGAGGGAACGCCAATTACTATTTGGAAACCCATTGAAGAGCCCGCCGATGGTTATTGCTCATCTTTCACCAGACGAACATCTTTGATTCACTGCCAATGAACTCGAACACCATTTTGAGAAACCCTAGAGGATTAACAAGACTAATATTAGCCTTAAAGGATTTTTCCAGCGCTAACACTGCCGGTGTCACCGATGATGGTTTGGTCTTCTCCTCGTAGTCTCTGGTAACAGAGACATCGATGGTGGATTGGGAGAGAGACAGAGAGTGGAAGAGTATATGCGAATGGGGGTACTTTTGAGTCTAGAGATCCATTAGGTATACTCTTATTTTATTGAATAAAAAATTAATGGAATAATAATTAAAGTGGGCCTTTTTTAATTAGGCGGGTGTCGTCCAAAATTTGGGGAAAAATAAAGAGAGAATTCAAACCCGTTGCAATAAAACAAAACGTTATTTAACCATTACCACAGATTGACTTCCTGTCATGGTTGTTTAAAACGTTGCCATAGAAGCCTCTATTGTAACGGTTATTGGACTACGGCAACAGTTCAGGTGCTAAACTGTGCCTGTTGTACCAATAGCCTCACTCAACGGTTTAAATCGTTGCAATAGAATTCTATAGCAATGATTATAGAATCGTTGTCGTAGCCCAAATTTCTAGTAGTGGTTTTCTTGTAGAATATTGGTTTTGAAATATGAGTGTTACAATGCTCATATGATGATGATGAAGTCGGGTTACTCATTGTAGACGTAAGAATATCATATTGAGCTTGGTTGATGATTGGAGGGAAGATTTCAAAGGTATGTTAAGGCTAAACCTTTCCTTCATTTTGGCATGATCCCGTAACTACATGTGTTTGATAACGAGGCACAAAGAGAAGTTCTTATTCCTAAATTTATGTGGATTAGCCTAATCTCATAAGCTATAGTATTCTCCCTTATTGGGAGTTCATATTCAGTTTAGTTTTGTCTTCTTTCAGCCAAGAGAGCAAATAGTGTGTGTGTGTGTATATATATATATATATATATATATATATATATATATATATATACACACACATACACTATTACAGTATTTTTACCACCATTGAGCTATAATCGATGGGCAGGCTCCTAATGGAAAATCTCTGATCAGATGGTAAGTTATATACCGAGCCTACTATGGCCGAGTGCTTATGAGCGAGCCCAGAATGGCTTAAAGACAGAGCCTAGTATGGCCGAGCGCCTATGAGCAAGCCTACTACAACAAAGCAGTTATATACCGAGCCTTATAGAGCTGAACATCTATTTTACTTATTATATTGAGATAGTTGAGTCAGTATCAGCAGGTAAGCATATCTTTATATTATCTTTGACTCCCAGTTACTTTTAGTTATCATAGTTTCAGTTCAGTTTTAGATTACTTATTCAGTTGCCTTACATACTCGGTACATTATTTCGTATTGGTGTCCCTTTTCCCGGGGATGCTATATTTCATGCGTGCAGGTCCTGATAGATAGCTGGATAGATCTTCCTAGTAGAAAGAGTCAAACATCAGCTTGGTTGGTAAGCTCCACTTCCTCGGAGTTACCAGGTCTAGACCCTGGAGTCCATTTTATATATACATATTTGATGGGTAGGCCGAGGCCCTACCCCGGCCATGATACAATTCAGTTATCTCTAGAAGCTTGTAGATGAGTCCTGTATATTTTATATATCAATAGATGTTCATGGAGGCTTCGTCGGCCTGCATAGTAATATATATCAGCTTTTGAGTATGTTTACCACATAGATGGGAGAGATGTTATATCAAACGATTTAGAATATGGCCTCATCGGCCTAAGTTGAGGGTTACCCCTCCAGAGTTCACAGTTATAAAGTGGTACGCTCGGGCCGAGTATGGAGTCGGGTGCCGACCACCCCTCTTCAGGTTTGGGGCGTGACAAACTTGGTATCAAAGCAGTTCTATCCTAGGGAGTCTACAAGTCGTGTCTAGTAGAGCCTTGTTATAGATTTTTTATGCACCACATTATATAAGCGGGAAGCTACAAGGCATTAGGAGTTGGTTACCCTTCTTTAAATCCACATTCGAGCCAAGACTTATGTTTGCAATGATCTACAGATGCTTGCAATTACAAAAATTACGGCAAGCCAGAGGGCTAATGTGATGACCCGGCCCGTCGTCACGTGAGTTACCGCCCCGTTTTCCCCATATTATGTTCCTTTATGATTTAATATCAGTATTAGAGTTGATCGGGTGTAATCGAGTTGGTTTTAGTTGAGAATGAGGCACATAGCCTCTTAGAAGGAATCTTGTTTTAGAAAAGTCAACCGGAAGTTGACTATGTGGTTAGAGGGCTCGGATGTGAATTCCGGTTATTCAGTTAGCTTCGGGGGATGACTTAGGGGAGCGATCAGAATTGAATTTGGAGGTCCGGTGTAGAAATAGGCTTGAATTGACGAAGTTTGAATTTTGGCGAATTCCGGTTGATAGGCGAGATTTTGATCCGAGGGTTGGATTGGAATTCCGAGAGTTGTATTAGCTTCGTTAGGTGTTTTTGGATATGTCTGCAAATTTCCAGGTCATTCGGACGTCGTTTGGTCGGGTTTTTGACCGAATGTGAGTTTCGGAAGTTTAAAGAATTAAATTTAAGCTTGAATCTGTGGTAATTTGATGATTCTTGTGTTGCTGTATGTGTTTTTATGATTGGAACAAGTTCGTATGATGTTTCGGGGTATGTTGGTGTCTTTGGTTGAGGTCCCGGGGGCCTCGGGATGAATTCGGGTGGTCAAACGGACCAAGTTTGGTTATTAGAAGCTGTAGAATTGCAGAAGAAATTTGGCCTATGCGATCGCAGGCACTGAGACGCGTTTGCATAGAACTGGGCAGTAAAGCATCGCGATCGCAGGGTAGTTTCCGCGTTCGCATAAGAGGAATTCAGGGGCAGCTTGATTTGCACTACATGTTCGCATAGTTCATGGACGCGATCGCGTAGGGTTGGAAAAATTGAGTATCGCGATCGCATAGACCTTGTCGCGATCACATAGAATGTTTTTGAGTTTCTAAAAAATTTGTTCATCGCGATCGCATGCCTGGGGATACGATCGCATAGAGTAAAATCTGGGCGAACAGAAGGCTTTTAATGAAATTTCAGTCGCGAACCCATCATTCTTTTCTCCATTTTTGCACTACCTTGGGGAGCTTGTTGATAGAATTTGAAGGGGATTTCGACGGGAAGTGATTGGAGGTAAGTCTCGTGGCCTAGATACGTCATTTAATCGAAGAATCATCCACTAATTCTCTGAATTTGGGTATAAAAATTGAAGAAGTTAGGGCTTGGTTTTTTTGGTAATGTAAAATTGGAATTTGAAGGGGCAATTGAACTCCGATTTTGATAAACTTTATATGTACGGACTCGTTGCGAGACGAGGATTTCGAAAATGTAAATTTCATAATTTTTCGAGAAGCACGCCCGGGGCTCGGGTTTTGCCAACTTCGTATTTTTGGGTGTTTTTCGAGTTCTTTCAATTGGGTTGTGTCCCATTAGCTTATTATAACCTATTCCTTGTGGTTTTGATCAGATTCTACACTCGAGGAGGTCGATTTGCGAGGAAAGCATAAGGCGAGCTAGGATTTCGGCCGGTTTAAGGTGAGTAATGGTTATGAATGATATATTGAGGGTTTGAAACTCCGTATTTGCACTATGTGGTGCTATGTTGAGATGAGATACGCGCCGTATGATGAGAGTGGTGATGTTATTGCTAGGGATTTGGACTTGGTCCATCCCGATTGAGGACTTGCTGTACTTTTGACTGAGACTAAGCTTATAACCGTATATTCTGGGCTAGTTGCCATGTTTGGGGCCTTGTGGCGATCTGTAGAACCCTTAGGGGGCATGTTGAGCTAATTGACCTCACGTTACCTGTTGAACACATACTCTCAGTCATGTCCTAAACTGTAAAAAAACATAATATGAACTAGTATTAGCAAATTTCACTCTAGATGAGTAATACCTAGGGTTGAATACCCTCTCTTAGCTGAGTGGGCCCGTGAGGACAAATCTATATTGACTGAGAGGGGTCAAGGACCCCATATTGAGGGTATTTGATATATACCGGATCGGGCTGCACGCTGCAGCAGTATATACATATGCATGTATTGGATCGGACTGCACGCCGCAGTAGTATATTATATGGATCGGACTGCACGCCGCAGTAGTATATTATATGGATCGGACTGCACGCCGCAGTAGTATATTATATGGATCGGACTGCACGCCGCAGTAATGTATTATATATGGATCGGACTGCACGACGCAGTAATATATTATATATGGATCAGACTGCACGCCGCAATGATATATTATGTGGATCGGACTGCACGCCGCAGTATTATAGCGCATGGGCTGAAGGAGCCCATCCGGAGTCTGCACACACCCCCAATGAGCGTAGTCGACTATTACTATTGGATCGGACTGCGTGCCGCAGTATTATATATATTATATTGGATCGGGCTGCACGCCGCAGCAGTACTAGGTGTGGATCGGGCTGCGCGCCACAGCAGTGTTGGTAAATTGTCGGACTGTAGGAGGTGTTTACCAGATTTCCCTGTTTAGCGAATATTTACTGCCCGTACTGTTGATTTTAGAACTGTATAGTGTTCTTACCGGATTTCTTATTTTCAGTTGTTATTTATTGCTATTACTCACTGAGTTGGAGTCCTCACTTTACTCCCTGCATCTTGTGTGCAGATACAGGGACCCCGGAGGTTTAGCTGGGATTATTTGCTGCTGCTCGGTTCAGTGTCGGAGTATTCGAGGTAGCTACCGGCGTCTGCAGGACCCGATTTTCTCCTCTTATCATTTCTTTTACTCCCGCATTAGACTTGTTTATGTATAGGATGATATCCAGTTATATCTAGAGGCTCAGACTTGCGACGCCAGATCTATTGGGCTGCTATTACTGTTATTTTGGTTTCCACACTATTTTTATTATTAAGAAAATGAGATTTTATGTTTAATTGGTATTTTTAAGTTTAATAATTGGGATGGAAATGTTAAATGGTCGGGCTTGCCTAACAAGGTGTTGGGCGCCATCACGACCGGGGTTTGGGTCGTGACAAGTTGGTATCAGAGCCTAGGTTACCAGGTCTCACGAGTCATGAGCCGGTTTAGTAGAGTCTCGCGGATCGGTACGGAGACGTCTGTACTTATCCTCGAGAGGCTGCAGAACCCTTAGGAAAAACTTCATATTTTTGGAATTCTTATCGTGCGACTTTGTTGATCCGAAAACTAAACTCCTGTATTCTATTCTCTCGCAGATGGCGAGTACGTGGACGTGGCGGACGACCACCATTGCCACCCACTAGAGGCCGTGGGCGCGGTCGTGGTCGTGGTCGAGGCAGAGCAGCAGGGGCAGCAGGGGCAACACCAGTTGACCCACCAGTTGCCCCCATTCAGGATCAGCCTCCAGTTGTAGAGACTCGAGCAGCACCTGCTCAGGCACCAGTTGTGCCTATTGTGATTCCGGGTCTTCAAGAGACCCTAGCTCATATTTTATCGGTTTGCACTGGCCTGGCTCAGGCAGTCTCGGCCACTACCGCAGCAGCTACATCTCAGACCGGGGGTAGTTATCAGACCCCTGCAGCTCGCACTCCTGAGGAGGTAGTGCAGGGTTTGCAGACACCAGAGGCGCCACCAGTTTAGCAGGTTGCCTCAGTTTAGCCGGTTGTTCCGGTTCAGGGTAATAGGGTCCCAGTGATGCCAGACGACGAGCAGCGTCATCTTGAGAGGTTCAGCAGGCTTTCACCTCCTACATTCAGTGGTATTCCGGGCGAGGACGCCCAGGGTTTTCTCGACAAGTGTCGA